>VWPV01015748.1:8852-51108 GCA_013389885.1 Geococcyx californianus | reverse complement strand
AAAAACCAAACCAAAACCCAAACTCCCCACCAAAAAAAACCCCTTCAACAATAACCCCTTAGCATCCATTGGTTCCTATTCTGGATCAAGAAGTGTTCAGTGTGTGATGACATTTTATGAAGCCAGAACATAATGCAGTTCAAAATTCATTTGTGAAGAGCATCTTCTCAATAACTACACTCAAGTTACGCAAGACAATATTAACCTGATTTATGCAAGTAACAGCCTCTTTTTTCAGTCAACTATCATACTGGTTCATAAGTTTACAGAAAAATAAGTAGGAACAGCAGAAGAAATACACCAAACAGCTGGCATAGAAAATAGGCAATACTTATTTTTTATAGAACTCTTGATTTGTTATTTAACATTCCCCAGAACCAAAAAACAATGCGCACAGAAAAGAAACTAGACAGATGAAGGATGCAAAAATCCCTGACAATACAAGTTATCACTTGTGCCTACAGTACGAGGACTGTGAAGGGCAATTTTCTTCATAAAAATACTTCTTTTCAAATTGCCAATTGCATGCCCTTAAGTAGTAAATAACAGGTTAGAAACAGGACCTGGTATGTTCTCTTACACTGTAAGAAAAGGACTTTTGGTATTTTGCAATACACTACTTATTGCAAAACATGTCACTGTATTTTCCTTCTGTATATTGAAAAGAATATAAATTGCATTTGCCAAGAGAACATGAAGACACAGACTCGGTGAGATTTCTGAAGATGCCTGGCAACTACCTATGTTTTAATTACAATTGTATAGCTGTCCCTGTGTGACTTCACAAAGACTACATCGACATACTAGCAGTCAAGAAAACAATCTAAGTTTTCTGAACACTCAAACATTTGCCTTTTTTATTATACATTTCTGACCTGACTACTTCAGACTCCTGCAAAGAACCACTTCCCCTTCAAGAAGCTTATGTGGCATTATCAATAGTAGTAGTAGTTCATCTTCCTGCCTTTAATCTCAAAAAAGCACCTCTATTAGCTATTATTTTCTCCTGCTTTGCTTCGTTAAAAGAGATGAGCAAAATCTGCATTCATTAAGAGAAAGATTACATAAAGGATATGCCACTTTTTAATCAATGAGGGAAAATCCAATGCAACTAAAACCAGCATACTTGGCACAGAAACTTTCCAACCAGTCTAAAAAGGAAGCTCCTGCTGCAAACCCCCCAAATTCTCGTTAGATATAAGAGAACTGAAAATTTGAAAATTTTCCTAAGTTGCCAGAAAGTTTACACCTATAAGGTACAATCCAGCAAAGTATCATAAACTGTGGTAATTCACCCACACAAGGCAAATGTCCTTGTGAGTATACTTAAACATTTTGCTCTCCTCCTTACAACTCTAAAATACTATGGTACAGTTGAGTTCAGTTTGACCTATTTACTGCTCCCCTTGAGCATCAAATGCAAGAAAAACATGAAAACATGTCTACAACCCTCTCACCTTACTCCCAAATCCGCATGCTTATCTCCCAAGCTTCTCAGAATTTCCAGAGTATCATCTATGTCAACGAAACCACAATAGACTTGAAGGACATACACTAATTTAACTGAACACATGCAACCACTGTACAGACTCCAGAACTCCATTTCTTTATTCTGGTTAGCACAAGAAAATTAAATCTATGCAAACATTTCAGGCACTCAGATTCTTTGATCCCACAGAAAACTCTTTAAATGCTCAGATTATGGTCTACAGAAACTCAAATGACTTCCAACGCAATAGCTGGCTTTTGTATGTTTCCGCTGGTGACATTTCTGTATTCTACAGTATCAATTTTTTAAAAATATGGTGCAAACAACACAATTCCTAGGTTAGTATAGAAGCCAAATGTGACATTTTCTGGGTGTTGTTTATATATTAGCAAGAGTTCAGCAGTAAACAAAAGCTGACAGGTTCTAAACCAGTAGCTTCCTACTATTTAATCCTAAATTCCAGTCCTATTCTGGATCCTACACACTAACTTGTTTAAAAATACCTCTCTTCAGTTTAGTATTAATTGTTCAGAACACATCAAAAAATAATCCATGTAAATAAGAACTAAAGCATATTTAGAAAAAACATGAGGGAAAATTGGTATGGCATGAACTCCAAATCAGCTGATTCACTATTCCATACTTAGGGGCACTAAAATTTAAACATTCAGGGGCAAACTGAAGTGTGACAGGAAGGTATATTGCATGTAAATGCTAGTTAACATAAACAGGATATGAGGTAGGATACCATGTATGGAGTATCAAAGACCTCATATAAGATGTTCTTTTTCTGTCTAAGGAAACTTTCCTTTTTAGTAATTCCCAGGATAGGTTTGTTGTTTGGGGGGGGGGGTGTTTGTCTTTTTNGGGGTTTTTTTTGGTGGGGAGTTTGGGTTTTGGTTTGGTTTTTTTAGTTTTTTTTCAGGTTTCCCAGGTTTCTTGTTTTCCTTCTTTCATCTTCTGTCTCATTGACTCAATGAGTTTTCCATGCTTTTTGCTGTCCATAGCCATTTACTCCTGTTGTCAGGAATAAATCTGTACTCCTGGTAGCATTCAGGATCCACTCTTCAGAATGTTTTTGTGGAAATGACACATTGTTATATCGGAGTAGAAATTTAGTGAAACCAAACTGTATTCCTTGTTTATGTGTGAATGCATCAATGTATGTGCAACATTGCTCATATTTCCCTATCTCTGTTGTAAGGAAATCCTTGATCTGCATTTACCTCTTCACCCCACACCCTTATTTTGTTTGGGTTTTTTTCTGCTACAGAGCTACATCAGTTCATAGCAGGCCCCAGAATGACCGTATTCTCCAATACTGAGTTCTGACTTCATTAGAAAAGCTTGTACCATTGCCTGTGTGCAAGAATCTTGCATTTCTTATTATTTCATTTCATGTGGCTTCTAGTGTGCCATTTCTCAAGACCAGTAACTATTGTGTCTGATACTTTGTTCCCCTTTTGTTTGCAGTTATTCTGTCTCATCTAAATCTATCCATTTCTGGCAGCACTATTAAAAGAAAGAAAAAGATTGATTTAATTTTTGAAGGAACTAGGAGTTATTTTCTAGTCCGTTTGTTCTGTGTTTGAAACATCATACTATATTGCAGAAAGTTTCTTTCTCATCCTGTATTTACCTCTTATCACATTTGTTTAACCTCAGATGATTTACTGAGTCCAGATCACATCTTCTTTGCATTACTTTTTTCAAGGAAATGACCAATTCATTTTTTAGGTGTTGGATGAGTCCAACCTGTACTAAATCTGCTAACTCTTACTTAATTTTTATTCTGTTTTGCCTTTAAATACAATTGAATTCAGACAACTAAGCCTGAATTTTTTTCTTTTGAGTGTTAGATACTATTTCTTTTTTTTCCCTCTAATTGTATGATAGCACATTTCATTTGATTTTATTAAAATGTTCATTGCAATTTTTTGAGACAGCTCTAATATTTTGATATAGACATTTGCTCAGTTCCACATCTTCAATGCATTTGCCTCAAGTTATGCTTTTACCTTGCAAGGTGTTCATATATATACTAACTAGCCTGTCTTTATTCCTGTATTTAGAGGCATTATTTGTGTTGGAATCCAAGACACATTTTGTTATGATCAGTACCTGCACAAAATGGTATCACGTCTTATGTGTTCCTTTAAATTATTATTTATAAATCTAAAGCAGTTTCACTGCTCTTTGGGAGTGTAGAGAAGGGGTTTGTGGCTAGAAAAAGAGGTAGCACAAGTGATCCTCTTCTGTGAAGTAGAAATATTAATATAAGGTATCCCTTCAGTTCCTGAGCAACAGAAATCTCCGATAAGATTTCCATTCACAAAAACTATCGAAATAGGTTGGAAGATCCTATCAGTTTTGTGCTAACAGCCATTCCAGCAGTGGTGTATAATTTCTTTGAATGAGTTTCTGGCATTATTGAAAATGGCAAAGACATTGAATGCTTGATATTAAGGTATGTGATAGTGTACACAAATTAACTCTCAAAGGGTGTTCCTGAGTGTCTTATATTCAGGAACTTTTCATCTGCAGGACAGGTGAAGATGTTCCTTAGTTAGCCAGGAAAATATATTATAAGATATTTCTGTAAAGTCAGGATAATTTTCAAAGACAACAGCAATGTAAGCAGGGAATGCTTTTCACTCAGTTCTTCACAGGCAATTAAAAACTGTTGGTTATGCATGCGTAGTTTGATAAAGTGTACATAACAAAGTGCCTTCTTGTGGAAGCTTCAGGAAACATTCAGGCTATTTCATATTTGTATGTTATGGAAGAAGGAAGATGGAACAAATCAGCACCGATATGCTGTTGAGAAGTGAAACCATCAGCAACAGGAAAAAGCTGCATCTTCTAAAGATATGCAGAAATCTCTGTAAAACTTCCTCCAAATCTTGCATCTCCCTCCTCAACTTAGTTACATTTTTTTGTTCAGTTTTTGCAAGAAATCTAGGAAGGAGGATGTGGGGGAAGTGGTCTCTGCTTTGTTTCTCCACACATCCTGGTCTGGAGTTCTCTGTAGTGAATAATTTCAGTTCTGGCTACTGTGATAAAGGATTGCAGAATGTTTCTATAAAAATGAATTTATAGAAAATATTTCTATACATACATTAGCAGCAAAAAGAGGGCTAAGGAGAATCTCTAACCTTTATTGGATAGTGGGGGAAACTTAGTGACCACGTGAGGAAAAGGCACGTAATAGCTTCTTTGCCTCAGTCTTTAATGGTAAGACCAGTTGTTCTTAGGGTAGATGGGGACAGGGAGCCAAATGGAGTCCCTATAATCCAAGACGAAGTGTTCAGCAACCTGCTGGTGAGGCCGCATCTCAGATATTGTGTTCAGTTTTGGGCCCCTCACTACAAGAAGACTGAGCTGCTGGAGCGTATGCAAAGGGGAACAACAAAGCTGGTGAAGGGTCTGGAGCACAAATGTTATGAGGAGTGGCTGAGGGAACTGGGGTTGTTTAGCCTGGGAAAAAGGAAGCTTTGAGGGGAGACCTTATTGCTCTCTAGCAATGTGGGTGTCAATCTCTTTTGCTAAGCAACAGGACAAGAGGAAATGGCCTCAAGTTGTGCCGGGGAGGTTTAAGTTAGGAAATATTACTTTACCAAAATGATTTTCGGGCATTGGAACAGCCTGCCCAGGGAAATGGTTGAGTCACCATCACTGGAGGTATTTAAAATACTAGTTGTAGTGCTTAGGGACGTGGTTTAGTGGTGGACTTCGCAGTGTTAAGGGTCGAACTGCATGGAACTGAAAACGTCTTTTCCAACCTAAACAACTCTGTAATTCTATATGTCTGCTGTTGCTCATTGTCTTTCAAAGCTACAACATGGATTGTCAGAATTCTTAACAGTCTCTGTGCTGCCCCTGTCTGACCCTGGATATTGGCTGGGAAATCACCCAGAATCACTGTTTTCCTGAACCTGTGGGCACACAAAGTAGTTCATTCATTTGTACTGAGTTAATGTTTGGAGAGTACCTGTTGACATGAAAGGAATTTTAGGTGAGTGGGTGGGTGGCTGGAATTTTGTTTCCAAAATTTTCTTTTCCACAACAGCATAAAGAAATATATGTTGTATCTGAACATATCGGATTTGTTTTGCAAATAAGTGCTTCCACTTCTCTAACCCTTTTGATTCATTTACATGGCAAAATATGTATGCCACAAACTGCATGTCAACTTAGAGGCTGTGGAAGCTTCTGGTTAACTTACCATGTAAATACCTATGTTAAATGTCTGTATGACATTGGCAGCTGTATCAGGAACTGTCAGTTTCCTGGGAAGGACAGGTTGGAGGCCAGGTATTTAGTACACAAGGATTAGATGGATTGCTGAGCTGTCTCTTCTCCAGCCTAAACAACTCTAGCTCTCTCAGCCTCTCCTTACATGACAGGTGCTCCAATCCTTCAATCATCTTTGTGGCCCTTTGTAGGACTCAGTTCAGACTGGCATGTTCTGGGGAGCTCACAGCTGGACACAGCACTCCAGATATGTCCCTGTAGTGCTGAGAGGAGGGGCAAGATCATCTTTCTCAACCTTCTGGCAACACTCATCCTAATACAGCCCCAGGGTGTTGTTGGCTGCCTTTGCTGCGAGGGCACATTTCTAGCTCATGTTGGGCTTAGTATCCAACAGCAACCCCAGGTCTTTTTCTGCAAAGCTGGCTTCCGGCTGGTCAGCCCCAGCTGATACTGGTGCCTTTCTAATTCTTCCCAAGGTTCAGGTGTTTGTGTTTCCCTTCGAGCTTCCTAGGTTTCCTGTTGACCCAGCTCATCGAGGTCCCTCTGAATGGCAGGATAACCACTCCACTGTTCACAGCAGTGAACTGCTCTCTGACTTTTTTTTTTTCCCTGCAGACAAGCTATTCAGTCTCTTAAATGCCTTTTATAGTGTGGCAAAACTTGCTTTCTTTACCTCCACAGTGCCATTGCATGGGTGGTGTCCATAGCGATAAAAGTCATAAGGCTCTTGAAACTACTCTGCCTTTATAGTCAAGGGCCTTTAAAAAGCTTAGGGAATCAACTGCTTTACAAAGTAAGCTAAACTTTAGAGATTATGGAATACGGTAGGGATCTCTTGGCAGTGTAGAAAAGTTTCAAAATGTAATGTTTTCAAAACATAATGATGATCAACATTGCCTGCTGTGTATCATCATATTCTTTTCTGAAGAGTGTTTATGATAATACAAAGGCTGATTACTTAAGAAATTGTACTGCTGACTGAAAATATCACCACTTGTGTTTTTTCAGACACTCCTATTGCAACAGCTGCTGTTGAAAAGAAACAATTTTTTTAATAAGAAGAGAATGGGTAAGTTCATCATAGACATTTTTCTTTGTTTCCTGTAATGTGAAGCATTTTCTTTCTTACAATGGTAGAGGAGATGCATTATAAGACTTTAAATATTGATCTTGTCTCTGTTTTTCTTGTAGCCTGAGAAGTTAATGGAGCTTTCTATAAATGTGTTTTAGGAGGATTTAGTCCAAGTTCGTTTGTTGAAAGACTTGTTTAGAGTGCATCTATCTAACAAATTTAACTTGTTTAATATACGTAGTGCTGAAAATGTACATGTTGAAACACAATGTCTTTAGGCTTTTAAAGCACTAAACAAAATTTTACTGAGTTCTGTTGAAAATTTTTGTTTCTTGGTTAACTCCTGGCTAAGGGATAGTAATAAGGAGTGACTTTTTCTGATTAATTACTGTGCGTCTGTGTGTGACTTGACTAAATGTCTGAAACTGTTGTATCTGCTTCTCTGCAAATGACTAGTTTATGAAACATAATTGGACAGAAATTGGTTTTATCTACACTTTTTCTGAATGTATTTTAGCATCTTTGGCACTGGCAGTACTTTACTAAAATTGGCAATAATTGCAATGTAATTCAATTTTAATTTCAAATCCATAAAGCAACTTGACTGGGGGAATGTTATCTTTGCTGTAACACTAGATACAATGCAAAGTACTTATTCTAATATGATTAATAACATTTCTATTCTTTGTTTTGTCAGAGAAATAACACAAATATCAAGTTCGGTACTTCTGCCTACAGTCATGAAATTCTGGCAGTATATTACTTTACTGGAAGGCTACAGATCTGTTATGTGCAATGTCAAATTTAAGTGTTTTTTAATGGTATTTCAGCGATACTTGCTATATTAGTCTATTAAAAAATGCAGGTTTTGAAAGTAGGCTTTATGTTTATAGTTCGAATAAGATGGGAATTGTTTTAGTGGGGTGGGAGTTTTTTACATGACTTTGTCAAAAATATGTTGATATTACTGCAGCCTTGAGAGTTTACAGGAATATCTGAAGACCACATACAGAGACAGCGTCCTTAATATGATGATATCCTATAGTGCTGAGCACTGTACAGCCAAAAGGTAGTTTGGTTCCTATGTAGAGAGCATGCTACCTAAATAGACAGTGCAGGTCCAAGATGGGGAAACTATTAAGACTGCAGAGGGAACAATGCAGTGGTCGTAACAGTAATGTAGTTTTTTCAGTTTTTAAAGATAGTACTGTTATGCGAGAATAAATTAATGAACAAAAAGGAAAGAGGAATAAGGTCTTCTAGAAAAACAAAGTAGAGAGTGGATATATAGTGAGTCAGAAAGGAGAAGGAAAAAGAAAAAGCACAGTCAAAACTACTGTGGGGAGAATTTTCATATTTCCTTTGTTTTAGTGCTTTTGCATTTCCCCGGTTTTCCACTGAAGGCTAGAGCATGGATGTGGTCTGACACTGTATAGTTCTGAGTCTGGCTGGGCAGTGGGGGAGGATGAATCTTATTTCATGTAATTTCTTCAGTACAAGAATAGTCACTGCTTTTATGCTTACTTGTGCTTCAAAAACCACTTTTCCCCTAGCAGTCTATATTTTTAAACATTAGGTATGTATTTAGGTAACTTTTAATAAGTACTAGTATGATAAACAAGGCAATAGATTCATGGAGGGAAGCAGTAACGTGTTCAAATCACTTGAGAATGTCTAAAGGAAAATTTATTCCCTACATAGATTTTAGAAATCATATCAGAATTTGGTGATGGAAAAGTGAGAGAGGACAGTTGTTAATCAAAAATTCATACTTTTGCAAAAGTTCTTATTTTAAAGCAGATTACTGAATGCTTCAGAGAAGTTGTCTTCAGTCATGAAAAATTCTTCTGTCTTATTTCTGTTTGTATTGAGTTCTTTGGTCTGCAAACATAGCCATAGAAAATATGGCAGCTTTCATTTATAGTGATGTGAATCAGTCTTTGTGTTCTGAAACTGTTAATCTGTTTTCTATTATAGATGGAGAAGAGAAAACATATGGCGGGTGTGAGGGCCCAGATGCTATGTATGTGAAGTTAATATCCTCTGATGGCCATGAGTTCATTGTAAAAAGAGAGCATGCATTAACATCAGGAACAATAAAAGCTATGTTGAGCGGACCAGGTAGGTACAAAAGATTTTAGTACCTTCACATCCTTTGTTTTCACTTTTGGATGGTTTGAATTTTTATCATGCAGTGAGTCAAAGTGGAATAAATGATAGCTTTTCCTGATCCTGATCCCATTTCCAGTGGAACAATCAAACTCTGTGGAGTATTTTGCTACCAGACATATGATTGGACTTTCTCTGCTTTTGGGCAGTTAGTGATCTTATGGTATCATTACTAATAGTTTCCTATGGTATAAGAAGTTGAGGGTATTAACGTGAGACATGTAGCTGTCAAGTCCAAAACAAACAAGAGTTGGTAGTTCATTGCCACTTCCATGGTGGAACTTTTAGTATTCTGTACTGGGAACTGGCTGGGAATCAATCTACCCATGGGAGGTGATGAGTCACTACCTTTGCATCAGTTGTTTTGTTGCTACTCTTCTACTTTTCTTTTGCTTATAAAAAAAAAAAAAATGTATCTCCACCCATGAATTTTCTCGCTTTTACTCTTCCTTTCATCTTCCCTCATCCACTGCAGGGAGAACTGAGCAAGTGGCGGAGTGGTCCTTAGCTGCCTACTAAAGTTTAGGCTACAACATGTTCAGAAGATCCTATGGCAAGGAGTTCCTGAGCTTAATGACAAAAGATAGGCAACGTTTCAGAGGAGGGTAGATAAAGTTGCAGAAGGGAAGGACCTCATGTGTTACTAAATGTATGAAACTACCTCTGGTTTAAGAAGTTTCTGAGCTAATTCTTGAAGACCAAAAGGATAGAGGAGAGAACAGGGAAAAGTTAACGCTTGCGCTTTCCCTCTTCTGTAAGCTCATCCTGTATGTTTTCCTTAGGCCACTTGAGTGGTGGGCAGGAAGCTACATGGAGCTCTGGTCTGAATATGGTCATTCTTATGTTTTCTTTTAGATTCTGGTAAGGGGAATTACTGCAGAGGTCTATTTTCTTAATATACTTTTGAGTCTATTTTCTTTATATACTTTTATATTACTTACTCATAGTTGGGCAAATGGAGCGATTACAATTCTCAGTTTAATGTTTTGCTAAATGTCATTGTAATGGTTACATTTGAAAATAGGTAGCAGGTCTGTTGTGTCTGATCGTGTCAGCCTCCCAGACATGTAAGAGGAAGAGTAGTTACAAGATCTGCTCTGAATTTGTTCTGCAAACAATGAGAAGAAATAAAAGGCCAATTAGCCTGCTTAGAGGGCTAGAAAACTGACTGTAAATGAGTCAGCATTCAAAATGTTTTGTATAAAGACTAGCAAGATAAATGGGTTCATAAGGAAAATTACTTTTGCTGTATAGTTCAGTAGGTCATAATTTCACTGACGTGTGAGTGTTCTGTGTTTCAGTACTGTGACATCACCAATATGCTAAGATGTGTTCCCTTGCTTCCTACTGTTCCTGAATTAGAATTCAAACTGAATTGGCCTCAGTGCACGTAGATGTTTCTACACAAATGTGTACAGACATTGGTAAATAGCTCTGAATTGTGGTTAGACAGGGATTGCTACAGAAATAGTAGGAACCAAACTTTGCTAGGTCTCCCATAAATATGGAGTACATGTTAGTGTTTTCTGTTGTCTTTCAGCTTAATGATGTAAAAGCCCAGAGAGATGAGGAAAAGCAAGATCACAGTATCACAGTATTGTAAGGTTGGAAGAGACCTTTGAGATCATCGAGTCCAACCTATGGCCCAACACCTACACCTACTACCTACACCTACTCCTACTTGTCAGTTACACCATGGCACTAAGTGCCTCATCCAAATTCTCTTTGAACACCTCCAGGGATGGTGACACAACCACCTCCCTAGGCAGAGCATTCCAATGAACAATTACCCTCTCAGTGAAGAACTTCTTCCTAATGTCAAGCCTAAACCTCCCCTGGCAAAGCTTGAGACCGTGTCCTCTTGTTCTCGTTCTAAAGATAAAAATAAGAGTTAGAAAGGCTGTGGGACTAACCACATCATCCAAGTTTCATGCTTACAGGCACTGCAGAAAGCTAAGTTCAGATATACTTGTGTTTTGAGATTTGGGCTTTGAATAAATTCTTCAATATCAAATGGGAATAAGCTCGTACTGTATGTAGCCTTTCCTCCAGTACAAGGGATTCCCTGTCCTTCCTGCCTGCCTGTTTTCACAGCTTGTCATGATAATATGTCTTTGAGATTTCAACCCTCTGTAAAATCTGCCTGAAACTGACTAAGAAATTCGAAGCTAGTGGGATCACAGAAGGGGACCCCATATATGTGCCCATATACAGATTCAGAAATATGTATTAACTTTTTTTTTCCTGGGTAAGGCATCCAGAAATTTTAAGTTTTAGAGCACCTATTGAAACAAGCATCAGAATTAAACCTAAAATTCTATTGTAGTTGTCCGTAATACCTAGGAATATGGGACTTCCACAAGTCTATTTAGAATGTACTGTATTAGTAAAGTAAAGCATGTCACTTTGCAGTGAATTGAGATTCTGATTTTTGGTTTGGTGTTTTGTTTTGTTTTTTCTACAGGACAGTTTGCAGAAAATGAAACAAATGAGGTGAATTTTAGAGAGATCCCATCCCATGTCCTATCCAAAGTATGCATGTATTTCACCTACAAGGTCCGTTATACTAACAGCTCTACGGAGATTCCTGAATTCCCAATTGCACCTGAAATTGCACTGGAACTTCTGATGGCTGCAAACTTCTTAGATTGTTAAATAAAATAAATTATAATAAAAAATGTAAAACTTTTTTCAGTATTTAATACATGTAGTTCAGTTAGTAACTTTTTTTCAGATAGCATGTTGCGTGTGTGCTGTTGAGAGCTGTAAAGTTCACTGCAGAGGCAATTGCCTTCAGTCCTTTTGCATATAGCAATCATTCAGTTGAAGTTTGTTTTGCTGCTTACACAAATAAGGAACTTTCCACAAACTGAGACAAATAAACAAGTATGCCAATTAGTAGATGGCTATGCCTTATCCTTTAGGTGTGGTATAACTTTCTTTTAATACAATGACCATAGAAAATACTGGAGTTTAGTCTAATACTCTCTAAAAGATAATTATAGTTGAATACAAGTAGCTGTTTAGGGTTTCTAACTTTCTCTTATTGTTGAAGTTTTTAAACATCTGAACTTAATCTCCTTTGTAAGATAGTGGTCCTTTATCATAGTTACACTAACTAGACTAGAAATGCCCTCCCTAAGGTTTGTATACTGACAGTGATATTCCATTTAGGTTGAGAGCAGATTATTTAGATGGGAAAGTGGAGTACGTAGTAGAATGTTTAAGGCTTTTAATTTAAATCATAGCATAGACATGTAAAGGTGTACTGGATACATTTTTCTTTCATAACCTACATTTTCCTCATTAGTAATCACAAATACTCAAGTCACTTGTCTGTACAATATGACTGTGATCCTACTGACAGTGGCTTTTAGGGGGAAAATAACTGTTAGAATTTGTATATTATCCTCTGTATAACATATAAGATTATTCTTAATGTATTGTCACTTGACCTTATATGGATTTTATATGGTTTCAGTTATGGTTTATTTCCATTGTTGTGATTGGTTATGTAAAGTCTGTATTTAATCTTTAGAGTAATAGTCATTTGAATTTGTAACATAGCAACTGAAAAGATCACAGTTATCCTATCTTTTACCTCTTCTTTGACCTCTCCCTTGCATCCACAGAAAAAGTCCCTGAAATGTGGAGGTCTTATATTTGAAGGAAAGGGCATTAAGCAGATGTTTAAGGAGCTGTTTTTTAAATTTCATAGGTATTTCCAATGTTTTTATGAATATTTTAGGGGGAAAGGATTGGCAAGCCACTGACATAATACTAGAGTGGAACACATCATCTCTTGGTAGTTCCTGCTGGTAATTGGCTATGCTATCAGTTCTTTGTTCAAAACAAGTTTCCAAAACAAACAACTTGAGACAATAAGTTGCTTTTTGTTCAGCTGCAGCCTGAAGAACCCTTCTACCAAAATCATCTGTAAATGAGAATAAATCTAATGCATCGTGAAAAACAATGCAAGAAAATGTGGTTTGCATTTTCATCAGCTGCCACTGCTTCAGCTTTGTTTTGATCAAGAAACGATTGTGGTCTTTTATGGAAAAATCCCACTGAGATAGAGTGGGATCTCTTTATTTATGTTTTAACTAATGGTGAATTTAGAGGGCTGAGACTCTTCTCTAAACCTGTTTGCCAGCATCAATCCAACTTTGAAGAGACTTTTATGGACAAAAGCTGGTAACTTACATAGACTATGTGGTCTGCCCGCGGAGGAGTTCAGTTCTGACAAATGAAATTTTATCTGGGCTTGAACAACGCTTGGTAGATAAGCCAACATTTGTCAATGTGTTACTAGATTATCTGACTTTTATTCACATCACATATTTTTGGCACAATTTAATGTGTTTGGTGGGGGGATGTTTATGACTAGATTGGTTTTGCACAATAAAGCTGAAGTGCATTGCAAGGTGATTGTCTGAAATCCTATGTTTAAGCACTGTGGTCAGTGCTGTTAGTAACTTATTTTCAAGCGCACTAAAAAGATAAATGCAACCCAGAGATACCACATTATGTTGGTTTTTTTTATGGTACCTAGGAATACCCTAGAAGGTCAAAGAGTACTGACATGGATATTTTTGTCCCAGCTATGCTTCAGTCTGAGTGAGTCTGAAGTTCTTTAACCATTTTTAATTGTCTTGAGGTTAATGTCTTGAAGTTCAAAAGATTTTGTTCAAAATTGAAGATTTCACTTTTAAATTTTTTTTCTTTTATTTTTTCCCCTTTTAAAACGTTCCAACACAATCTGTTAAAATACATTGCATTTTATGCTTCCGTATTTCAGCAGTGAGGCAAAATATCTGGTTTAGTTCTGAATAAGAATTCTGTAGTTTTTGCTTCTGCTTCATGTCTCATGCAGTAGCTTTGAACACTCAGGAAATGCAGTAGTGTCCTAAGGCACACTATTTGCAAAAACACCGGCTGTTAAGAAAACTAACCTGCAGATTTCTAAGGGGTAGGAGGGCAGAGGGAATTAGTGCAATTTCCGTGATAGTGACATGGATATGCTATTATCAGACAATTGGAAACTTAACACACTTGATCCCTGAGTTCTAAATAAATTTCAAAATTGAAAATTTTTAAACCTGTGTTTCTGTTGATTTATGACTACTCAGAGCAAGTATTCATGTGTAGAATCATACTTATTAGAGCAAATTGCTAGTATAATTACTATTTGGGTAACGAGTAGTGAAACTGCTTGTGTAAAATTATGGGGTTTATAGTTTCAAGGAGTTTCATAGATTGAAAGTGTTTAGATATCTTTGTGCTCCTCTGAATTGCAGATACGTGCAATTCTCAGAAGCAAACAAATACTAAAAAAGGGTGATATTCCTGAACAGCCCTTAAGAGGCTATTTAAAAGACTTCAGGTGTCTGATGATATCCCTTTTAATTTTTAAACTGATCCACTGATTTAGCCATTAAAACTTGCAGATTCTTTGCTAACTGTAAGCCATAGGAAAAGTCCTCCTGGGTAGTGCTTTTTCATTGTTTGATTATAAGCTGCGGAAGGAGCATCAGATGGTATCTAACATGGAACAGTCTCTGCATCCAGAAGAACTCCACTCCACAAGACATGACTGTCATTTTTGGGTTTGAGGTTGAAGAAAAGAGGATTCACCATCAAGATTCACCACAGCATTGTGCTCAACAACTGAAAGTGACATCTAAAAGGGATTTCTTAATTAATGGTAGTAAGTGTGGAATATCAGTTGCTCTGTCTGTGTTTTATCTCTGTACATTGTATTTCACAGGTGTAAGTTGCAGCAGTGGCTATTTGTTTTTTTCACTGGTTTTTACTGTTCCCATTGAAAGGGGTTTCCCAACACCTGCCTAAGTCTCTTGGTTTATATGATAGATAAAGAGGACAAAGAAATCAATGGGATGGGAAAGTTAATTGTTTGGTCCATGTTTTGTGACCCTGGTTTCATTTATTTTGTTAAATGTTGCAGCATAATTTAAGAGAGTAACAGCTACTGCTGAGTCAGCGAAAGCACAGTGTTCCTGTATAGATACTAATGAGAAATAGCAGGTTTTCCTAGTTGAAAACAAAGGGTGGAGACTGTGGTATTAACTAAATTTCAACAACTGAATGAGAGAAAAATATCAGGAACTCATTTTTTCTTAAGATTGAGTGGATTTGGAAATTAAACTATCATGCTGATTTTTAAAGACAGTCAGACCAAAATTTTGCAATTGGCAAAACAAGCATTTAATATTCTTTACCATGGAAAAAGTCCAAATTTTAAGGAATTTTTTTTTTTTTGACAATTGAAATTGGTTTTCTTTTTAAATGTAGCTTATAAAGTGGCAATTTTATGGGAGGATACCAATGCTGTGACCTAGTTGTGTTGCACAATGATTGAAAGAGCTAGAAAGAGGACACGGTAGATTTTGTGATTATTCTCGGTCACCTATGAAGTTCCTTTGATTGTCATGACTAAGGCAGCACAGAGAAAACTACAGTGAGTTTTTATCCATTCAAGTTTTAATGAGTTTTATGTGTCATGAAATAAAGCTTTGAGTATGTTACATCTAAAACATAGGTCGTGGTGCAATTTCTCTTCTATGGGAGAAAGGTCACTGAGATAAAAAAAATAGATATTTCTGTCATTGCCATGTTACTGTTATATGTTTACACAATGCAGGATTTTCCTCCCACGCGACGTGGGAAGAGAATTAGAGATCCAAGATCATGATTGATCTCAGACAAGTGCAGTACTTTGACATTTTAGCCTATTGAAGTTACGTACTCAGACAGTTTCCAAGATTTTAATCGTGTAGTGTTGTGTAGCCTACCTTGTGGAGGCCAGAACTGCATTTTAGTTTGGAAGTAATGAGTTGAGATTTTTTAGATAAATTAAAATCTTATTGTACAGTGCTAAAGCTACTGTTTTTCAGGATGGTTTTGAGAGATGAGGTTTTTGGGAATACAGGCATGGATTAATGCTAGTCCTTATTTATGTGTTGCCAATTCCTTTCTTCAACCAGAAGTTCCTTTGAGGTTAAAAACAAATACTATGAGTTCCTTTACTGTTAATTCAATTTTAAAACTACCTTCTCAGATGAGAATTCATAGCTAAGGCTTTTTCTTCCCCTGAAAAAAATGCTAGTGCTATCCTATTTGCACTTAAGAATTGAACCCTTATTTCCAAAATGACCACTACACAAAACCATAAGTAATACATAATTAATGTCTTAGGTTGCTAAAAATTCTTGTTACTCTGTCTAATAAAACAATGGGATCCTTGTTATGCAGGTTAATTAACTCTTACATAAATAGTTCAGTTCTGGTTGGTATCCCCAAGCCTGAAAAATATCTAGAATCTAAATGCATTTGGCACAAAGGATTTAACTTCTTATCTTATACAGGGAGAAACTTCCCACATTACCATATTAAACTGGCATGTAATGTTTTACAGAAGTGACACTCCATTTCAGTCAGAATTATTTGCAGCAACATGTAAATTATATATCAGTATTGCACTATCATTGAAGCTGCTTTCAGTTTTTTATGACAAAATAACACTTAGGAACACTTAAATAATGAAAATATTTGACTTGTATCAAACAACTACGACTTAACAAGATAACTGTCTGAAAATATTTAGCTGAAATAGTCAAGTAAGTGCTCATCTGTGGTAAGTGCACATCCATTGCTCCGTTTCATGGTAGCCATATCCTGTATGACATCTTTCCCAAGAGACATTAAATAAGCAAACGCAAACCAACAGGCTAGACCAGTGTCAACTTGGTGTACAGGCCTGCAAAACGAAATTCTGCAAAGTCTGTAAGTAGTGTGCAGGGTCTAGTAATGTCAGTATGCACTCTGATGTGTGTGTTTGGAGCATTTGCTTCTCATCCTTAGGCAGCTGTGATACCTTGTTGCACAGCTGTGTAAGTTACCCAAGAAGCCTCCTCTCCAGCAACTTTATCTTGCTTGTAGACTGGCAAGACCAAACAGCTACTTAATTTCCAAAATTTCTCATCAGAGTCTTCTTCATCAATTATGAAGTCAGAGTCACTTCTATGTAATCATAGTAACAAAATCAACTAGGTATTCGTATACATCTTGGGCTTACCTGAGAAGTCTTCTTTCAATTCAGAGGTTTTTAAAAAAAAACAAAAACAAACAAACCCCACCCAACTAAATTATGGTTATATTTCAATATTAAGGGTATTTATTATCACTGAGCATAGTGTGAACCCTTGTATTTGATAGACACAGTAATCAACTCGCTCACCTGGGCTCTGGAAATATGGATGCTTTTGATGTGGAAAAACCTTTGCTATTAACATAACTTTGCATTTTTTAGTGCAGTCATCTATTCAATTGAGTATAGATTCTACACAATCCTCATTATTTTAATTGGTTTGTAGTTTTTATCTTGATAGGTGTATATCTTTAGAGCATTTATAAGAGTTAGAGGATTACTGGTGCCAAAAAACATGGCTTGACACTACAAATCAGTGATTACAGCATATTACCAGAACAGGCAATTCCACTACTTTCCTTGGCCACATGTCCTTCTTCCCCTGCAGTAATTATAACGTTTGTGTCTACAGAATAGGAGAGATTCTTTTCCTGATCTGATGGAAAATTATTTTGGTAGTTCAGTCTTGCTGTGAATAAGCTGAAAGCCACAGATCATGCAGTGACTGCAAAATTGTCAAATCCTGTACAAGAGAAGAAATGGAAGCATATGACAGCTGAGAACAGGATGAACCTTTTATGCAGATGCTGCACTTGCAGCAGATCAGGGATAAGGTGAAACCTTTCCTTTAGCCTCCATTCATCTCTTTGAAAGTCCTGGGATGGAAATGATAATGTGCCTGGATGCGTTACCATTCAAAGCAAAGTAAGATCAAAATTGAAGAAGCCATTGATGAAAAAGCTACGTTATCGCTAAGTAAAACAACAATAAAATCTCAATGGGTCAAAGACATCTTGCAAATCTAGGGTATTTTTTATTTTTCTTTCTTTTATATTCTTTATAAATGACTTTTATGCCTTTTATATTCCTGCCTTGGTTTGATTGCACATCTTTTACTTGCACTATGCAGACAGCATTTCCTGCAGATGCATCAAGCTTGTGTTTATCAGAAGATCTCTGTTCCACAGGGGTTTTAAAATTAGTGCCTTTCCTGGAACTGGCAGGGCAGGAGCAGAAGAAGTTGAAACAAATCCTCTGAGAGGTATGTCATCCTCCACACTCATGAGATGTGGTTTCCTGGTGCTGCAGATTTTGGTTGCTACACTACTAGAGTAACAAGAGGAGGGTAATGTACAGTTGACTTCTGTGTGAGAAGGAAATAAGATGAAAAGAAAAAAAATTCAGTGAACACAGTCAAAAGAAATCAAGCTCCCATGTTATTGTGGTGATAGAAATTGTGAAGAGGTAGGCAGTAATAGTTCTGTATGGAGAAGGACGATATAGAAAAAAGGGAGAGCAGAAGAAAATAATGCTTGGTAATGTTTGAAAATGTTATGGATAATGGAGGGAATGGAATGTATAATTAAAGGGACCCTAATCAAGAAATGTATTTAACCTTTGTAAAACTGCCTAAGATACACTAGAAAATTATCTAGTAAAGGCAGTTTGACCATTAGTTGTATGTAATGCAAATTCTGAAGAAAAGTGGACTTTTGGATCAAATTAATATTTACATAAACAATTTTAGTAGGAGGTACAATTTTCATTATTTGCCCTATATATTTCTGATATATGAATCATAATCACGTATTTGATCAGATAAGTGAAAGATAGCTTCTGAAGTAACAATAAATTAAATTCCTCTTACCTCTAAAGTTTTGAAATTTGAGACCTAGGAATCAGATTCTTGAAGACCTTGGCAAAGCTTAAGTTGACTGGTGCAGGATCAGGCTGCGTTAGCCAAACACTAAAGCTTTCTTTTTTAAAAAACAAACAAATATGGTGTTGGCTATCTCTACACCTGCAACAGATTAGGAAGGGTTAACTGCAAAAGTATTTTCTTTTATATTTTGCATAGGTAAAGGTCAATAACCAATTCCTTGTGAAACCTATCTACTCTGGGATTTTGGATTGCTGAGACTACTGAATAACTTAGAACAAAGAAAATTATGAGCCATCACAAAATCAAGAATGGAACTGGATTTAAGGAAGAAAATACTGATATTCATATAAATTCTGCTAATAATGTTTGTTTTCCTATTGTGCTTAAGGGATTGAATCCCTATAGCATTGTACACTGTACAAAAACACATTAAGAAGCACTCTGTGTGAGCCGAGTTACTGAGCCACAGGGAAAGGGAAAAAAACCAATAAAATATGGGGATAATTCTCCAGTTGTCCCTGTTCCCATGATGATGAATGAGCTAAAAATGTTGCATGTGTATATTAGGCAATTGTGTGACACTTTAAAGAACAAAGATGCGACAACAGTGATAAGATACCTTCAGCAGTCCTGTAAGAATAAACTCTACTCAAAGTGAATTTAGGAATGGACGGGATTTTGGTCACATGTTTCGGCTGCAGATGAATGCTTTACTTTTTACATATCCAGTTAAGTTAGAGTGGGTAGTAATTAACCCATGCTTTATTATTTATGTGAAGGGAACACTGCCCCTTGCTTTTCATGCCTGCTCTCCTCAGGAACAGATTTTGCAGCATAGATGGAATTTACCTCAATGAACAATACTCTAGTCCAAAACGTGGTATGGGCCTTGTTTTAAATATTGCAAAGCTATGTGTGATAGGAAAAAAGCCTTCTCAAACATAAGGACAGTTAAAAGCTATGATTTTAAAGTGGCTTTTTGTCCAGAGATATTTTTTTCTATTACAGAATAGAAGCCACATTTGTACTGATTATAGTTAGCTTAAGACTACAAACCTGATCTTCCCATGCAAAACCCATCTTGCAGTCTATGAAGTGTGCTGGCATTCATAAGCTTATGCCTCTTTGTATTTTCTGACCTTGAACAGGGTTTTCTGGAACAGGATTAAGAAATAAAATATAATGGATTGAAATCAGTTTTATCTTACTGTGATTACACCAACACAGATAGTCAATATGTCCATGTTTATAGCTGAACACATGTCCATTGCTTAAACTTGATGTTCTTGCTATCCTTGTGGCATATGGCATTAAGAAATATATTTTAGGATAAACATATGCTTCAATCATGCAAAACAACAACATCTAGTAAAACAGAAATAGCGATGTTCCACTTAATGCTCTAACAGACTAAGTTAGTTCTGAAGAACTGTAGGAAAAAGAAACCTCTACCACTTCTAAATGTCTATTTAATGTAATAAATCCTCTGCAACCTAAATGGTGTTGCGAAATCATGTCACACATAAATACTGACTGACAGGGAAAACACTCAAAGCAAGACTCTTCTGACTTAAGTCTTATTTAAACGAAGCCAGTAAGTAATACCAGCTTATAAGCATCAGGAACCTTTAGTTCGTGACTGAGAATTGAGGGTAAAGACAAAAAGTACTCCTTTGGTAGGCTGGTCTCATTTTCTATCCAAAAATTGAAGCAGACTCAATTATGTCATCAGGAAGTTTCTGTAAAGCCAAGAGGTTCGTTTCCTTCTGCAGCTACTGCACAGGGCAAGGGTACTCCTGCTGCCTTCTGGTTTTCCCTTTAAGCAAACACCATAAGTCTATACGCTTACATTGGCAATGCTACTGACACTGGATACAAGTTGGAAGCCGATGCCAGTTTGCTGAGTTTTTGTTCTCCTCCAGTTAGATCTTTTCAAATTTGAGGATTCATAAAAACACACTGGAACATAAAACTTGTAGGTAGAAGTAGCATCTTGCATCACACTAAATCCTATGGAAAAGAAAGTAGGTAGGTGTTCAGATGCACAACGTGTCTTTAGGTCTAAAATTAAAGAAGTATATTTCAAAGGTAAATACAAACTGATAACAATTGTTCAATAATCCAATTGGATGTGTAACAGGCCATGTCTGATGGAAAAAAACAGGTGCCACCAATGAAGCAGAATTCACCCAAAGGGATTCTTTAGCATCATCAGAAAGTGCGGGGTGTGAAGGGTCACAGCAAGATACTCCAATGTTTCTGGAATGCACAGCAAGATTGGGAGGCAGATGGGAGATTGTAACAAGCTATAAAATCAGTGTTTCTACTAAATCCTTGGGTTTACATATCCACTAGGATTATCAGGTTTATCCTGAGGACCTGCTAGGTCTGCAATACTATAGCTGGAATCCTTGCTTAAAAGTGTATTTGCAAGTTGCTTAATATACTGATGGCATGCAGGTTGCTTCTAGTGAGTGCTGCTTTTTTATTTTCACCTACATATTCAATGTGAATGATGATGGATGTTCCAGTCCAGGAAAGGAAAAGGTAGACTCCAAATATGCTCTCAATTTAACACATCCCCATGCTAATTTGGACATGTACCCCACCACCACCACTGCAGAAAAATCCGATTACCTGAAGGCTGGAGAAGACCTATGGTGGAGCAGCATGGGAAGTGCAGCCAAACCCTTTCTCCTGCCACCAGGAAAGCTGATCACATGCTGGTATCAAGCAAGAGCAGCAGGGCCCCAGCTCGGCCCACCCGCTGGGACATACCAGCCATGAGGGGAGCTCGTGGGAACTTGTGAGAGGGCGCAGCCAGCACTAACTGAACCCTTTAAAGACTGTGGACACACGGAGCCCCCTCTGCCCTGCAGTAGATGGCCATCCTGAGGCCAAAAACGCTGGCAAATAAACTCTCTTATGACTCATTTTGGAGTTTTAGAAAGCAAGCATCCTTTATTTCAGCATTGGATGCATGAGGGACTGATTTCCGTCAACCCTGCATAAAGAGACAAAAGCTGGTTACAAAGTGTATTTCCCACTTACATGCACATGTATAGATTTTCCTAGAAATCTCATGCATATTCTACTAGTTTTGAAGGACTAATTTTAATCTGACTATGCACACAGCCAAATCTCTTGCTAATTGGACCTTTGGAACCAGTTCTCTGTCTGACCTTGATTTTTAGATAGGGAAAGACTGCAAACAGAGGTGGATTATAGAATCGTAGAATCTCTTGGTTGGAAAAGACCTTTGACATCACCGTATCTGTCCACTACTAAATCATATCCCTAACACTTCATCCATCTGTCTTTTAAATACTTCCAGGGATGGGGACTCAACCACCTCCCGCAGCTGCTCCAGTGCCTGACAACCCCATCAGTGAATAAAGTTTTCCTAATGTCTAACCTGAACCTTTCCGCCATTTCCACTCATCCTGTCGCCTGTCACTTGGGAGAACAGACCAGCACCCACCTCGCTATAACCTCGTTTCAGGCAGTTGTAGACAGTGATAAGGTCTCCCCTCAGCCTCCCCTTATCTAGGCTTAAGAAGCCCCGGTTCCCTCAGGCACTCTTCATAGGGCTTGTTCTCCAGCCCCATCACCAGCTTCTTTGCCCTCCTCTGCACATGCTCCAGCACCTCAGTGTCCTTCTGCAATGAAGAGCCCAAAACTGAACACAGGATTCCGAGGTGTGGCCTCACCAGAGCCACATCTGTTCAGCACATATCATACGTAACACAAGACGTTATCATTTGTCAAGGAACAGTGTCTGGTAAGACATCACCAGAAGAAAAAAAACCCATGCTATAAAGAAAATATGCTACATGGAAATATTTCACTTTTTGTTATAGTAATGACTTCTTGTATCAGTCCCAGCGCGGGTCCCTCCCAACCGTGCGAGCAGGGTCAAGGGGCACGGCAACCCCTGCCACGGCACCCACCGCCGCCACTCGCCCACGGTCGGCGCCGACCCTGCGCCCGCCCCATCCGCGCATGCGCAACGGCCCGGCCGGAGCGCGGTCACGTGAGCGGGGCGGGGCGGGCGGTGCCGCTGCGTCTCGCTGGGCCCGGGCTGGCGGCGCAGAGGGGAGGGGGAGGATCCATCATGGCGTCCATGCAGGTGAGGACCCTGCGGCGGAGCTAGGGCAGTGTTGGCGGGTGGCGGCCCGGAGACGCAAGGAGCCATTCTCTTGGGCTGTGTGCGCTCCGGAGAGTGGCACGGCGGGAACTGGCGCTGGGACAGCGGCTGAGGGGATCGGTTGTGCGGCGGTTGCGGAGCCGGCGGTGAGGCCGGGAGGGGCAGGGGGAGCTAGGGGAGGAGGGATGGAGCTGAGACCCGCGGGGACCGACTGTGAGGGGCGAGGCCGGGGCCCGGCTGTGGCGGGACGGGGAGGAGGGAGCCACGAGTGAGGGCCGGCGGGGAGGGTGGGGGAGGTGGTGATATTAGGGGGGTGGCAGCAGTGCCCCTTCTCCTTGGGGAAGCGAAAGCAGAGACAAGGGAACCCCGCGCCTCCTCGGCGGGGCTAGAGGTAGCCAAGGCTTCGCTGGCCGCCGTGGGAAGTGGTAGGGATCCTAGAATACCCCGGTGACACCGTGATGAAGGATATGACCCGCAACTCTCTTTTCCCATGCGTTTCTGGGACTACGGCGTTGTAATTCTTGGGCACAGGGATCTGGGACAGATGAGTTTTATCCCAAGCTGAGGGGATAAAAGCCGGTGGGGTTCTCTTTCTCTCTGTAAAATGAGATTGTCCTGTGGTATCAGTCCTGTGGACAAGTAATGTCCGGTTTAACTTGGTTGGATGGTGTTGCTGTAGGTGCAGTAGCGTGAAATAACCTGCTGCTTGACAGGTATTTCCAGCTGAATTATTTATTCATACTTTCTCTGAGGGAGTTTTTAAATAGTAGCTGCAGGAATTGCTCTGAAAGAATGGGTCACTTTCCCTGTGTGCTGCTTTGAATGGGTGGTGGTTTATTGTGATTGGGCTAGAAGAAAAAGATCGCCGAATTTTGTTTCAGTGGCCCCTGTCTTTCCTTGTTTAACCTGTAAATGCTCTGCTTTTCCTTGAATTTTTACAGTGTTCCATTTTGATTTTAGGTCTGGATGACCTAGCACTTATATTTTTTTTTCTCAAACTGCTGCTGCTTTTCTCTTTCTGGGTTCAATTAAACTTACAATTTTTTGCCCACTACTAATGGAGCAGCCAAGGAAGAAACTAAAAAGTGAAGTGAGTTCAGTTGTCCTAATAGCTTGGGGTTTATCATAGCTAAAGAGCTAAAATGTCTAAGCATTGAACTTTGTGGGATATAAATTCTGCTCTTGAAGTTTAGAAGCATAAAGAAACCTTCGCGTGTCTTTCTGGGTTATTGAAATGAAATGGGATCAAGAACATACTGTACAGAATCAGAATGTTCTTCATTTAGCAGTAGATCAGACAGATAGTGCCTTCATTTTATCAGCTTTATCTGACAAATGCATTTTTGTAAAGCTCTTTTAATGTTCAGACTTCTACACGCATATCTGTAAAATAGAGGCAATAATTTATTAAGTAGTATCTTTTATAAAACTGTGTGAAAACTATAGGAAAACGACGGGTGTGAAACTTGGAAGGGACTCTGGGACTTTGTAAACCTGTGTTGTATTGCTGTCTCTAGCCCAGTAAATTACCTTCTGCAGCTTGCCTCACCCTCATTCCTGTTGCTCCCTCTGTAAAGGGAGAATAATGATTACAGATTAAACAAGTTTGCTTAGGATGTGTGAATGACAAATGTTGCCTAAAAGTAAGAGGTAGTACTCACTTCCTGAAAATACAGCTATGGTAAGTCTGATGTTGTAATTGCTCTTATTTTAGAAATATCAGCTGTAAAATTACACTTTTTTAAAAAAAATGGTTTTCTGTTGTCTTTTGAGGAAGAAATTAAAGAAAATACATGGAGCTTTTTTATTTATATGTTGCTAGTTGTATAATGTTCTGATGACTTTTCCTAAATTTAGTAAATTACTAATTTAGTAATGTAGTTTCGGAAATAGGAAAAGGAATTGTTTCGTATTTTCTTTTACTAAACAGGAAGCATAAACAAAAAAATAGTAAGTGAATTGTGAAATTACTACTTTTCTTGATACTAGACACTTTCCCAAGAGATCAGAATTTCAAGGCTTGAACTCTTCTATTAATTAACACTTAAATCTTCAATGTGAAAAACATTTTACAAAGAAAGCTGTTGTATATAATTTTAAGTGGTTTTTAGTTCAGAATAATTTAATTTATTATTATTAATGCTGACATTTAACATGTAAGTTGCCTAACATAAAAAGGAGGCATGCTTTTTTCTGATTATGTACAGTGTTTTTAAATACTTGAAGTTTAACTGAAATGTTTTTGCAACTCCATACCAATCTATCACCATACCATTACAGCAGTATTATTTATATTTCTGATAAGAAAGATATATTGGTACATTAAATATGTTTTAATCACTTGTTAAACTGCTGTAATGTTGCATAGCAACGTATGATGCCCTGGGTTAATTACATCTTATTTTTACAGACCCCCTGGGATTTCTCTGATTAACTTAAAGCTGAAGTTACCTGATCAGCCAGTTCTAAATCAGCCAACAGGGAAAGTTTTGAAACCGTAACAGATCACCTCTTTTTGCCAATGGCAATGAACCTGAAGAACTACTGCTGTTCAGTTGATGCACAGTAACTTGTAAAACTTGGGAGTCTGAGCCTTCACATGTATAATTTAAAGTTATTGTGATTTTTGTTTGCATGTTCTTTCATGGTAGTTTTATGTAGTCCTTTTCTTCTAGAAATATGTAAGCCAATGTTGATGATCCCGTGTTTTGTTTTCTAACCACTGTGCTATCTAAAGTGATGGCTAGTTTGACGCTACTAGATTAGTTTAAATCTGGTTTGCGAAACTTTAAGCAAATTTTAATTTTTTTCTTAGAAAAAACAAGCAAACCCCCCAAATAAACCCTGAAGGAAAAGTCCAAGCTTGTGCAGCTTTTCCTGAAAAATCCCAGAAATATTCTGAAAAGTTATAAGTCGTGCAGAACAAGTGAATAGAATGGATTTGCTTTAGAAAATTCAGTATAGTACCTTCAGTAAAATGAAATCTTAAAGCTACATATAACATAAAACTGTGGTAAATAAGCAATAAAAATTGTTCTTAGAAAAGATGGAAACACAGAACTTGCCTTAAGAGTAGAAAAGCATGTGAAAGATAGAACCCAGGAAGTACAGTTGAAAACGTATGGAAAATATATTATTGCTCTACAAAGTGTTAGATAATAGGCCTTTCAGCCCACAGATAGCAACTGTTTGCACCTTAAACTCAAAAATCTGGCTTTATCCATAGTGCTGACATTTTACCTACTACCATTTACCTTTTCTCTCCTTTCATTTTTAATACCAAGTTACTTCAAACCCTGAATTATGACTGGACATATTTAAACAGCGTTCACAAATATGTCTATGGGACCAGTTTTATGTTTGCATTTTATCACCATAATAAATTTTGGTCTTTTCTTTAGACACTTGAGATTTGTACGTGTAGATATTTAAATCTGATTAAATCTGATTAAATACAGAGCTAATTTAATTAATTACACACACAACTTTGGTAAAGAGCGTACAATGTTAGCATTCACCATGTGTATGTTATCAGGATTCTTTTGCCCTTGAAAACTGCCTGTTTGTGGGCCACCATTGAAATACATGCATACGTGATAATAAAAAGTGTTGCTTGAACGGTTTTTTTTATGGCAATGGATTCTTTTGTCCAAAAGGTATGTGTATACAGGCATTTAATAAAATAATCGTATTAGATGACAATGCAGAAGTTATGTTAGCTTGAGGTAACCAGGACCTTTTCTCACAAAACGCAAGCAGTAGCAATACAAGATTCCCACAAGCTTCACCCCAGCATGTTCAGCCAATGGGATATGGGACTGGCAAAATGTGTACAAACCACTAAAATCTCAAGAAAAATTGTGTTATAATTACATTATAAGAAAATATTATGCTCTGGATAATCCATGCTTGGTTAAACTTCCTTGGTTCTATTATTTACCTGCTCTTCTAGTCTCAGTGGAAGTTTTGTGTTTCCAGCTGTTAATAAAGCGATACTTTTATTCAATAATTTGGAACTAGTTTCCTCTTTATTTGTTTGACAGTCTTGTCTTTGAAAAGTTCTAAGCTATTTTTAATACATCTTTCAAAAAAACCCCAGCAATCCCAACATTAAGTCAGGAAAACTTTCAGTTGACTGCAATTTCACTGATAATGCACTTGCTCTGTACTGGTAAACATCACAGCACAGATACTATTTGTGTTATTTCAATTAAAAAATTTAAAAAACAAAGGTAAAATGAATGGTTGCTGTAATTATGTAACTAATTCTGGGATATAAACACAATGAAATTCTTGGTAATTAGTAGCAATTTGAAGTATTTAGTGGTGCCCTTGTTGAAATACAGTTGAAGAAAGAAATGTCAGTGATTTTTCTAAACTGAAAAATGCAAATACAATAGAGAACAGAATGACTGGAGAGCACAGAGTGTTTCTCCTGTCCACTAAAATGTTGTTAGTCCTTTATGTAACCTTCAGTTATCAGTCTGTACTGATATGTGGTATATTAGTTTTGGCATCTAGCCATGCTAAAGTAAAATAAGATCAATGCAAAATTTATAGTTATGGTACCAAGATGATTTAATTTTATCTTGGGTTTGTTGTTTTTTTTTTTTTTTAAATAAACTTTTTAATTGGGTTGAATATCAAGTGAAGTTTAAAATTGGTAGTCTTTAAGTAAGTAAAGATAAATACAATTAAAATTAGGCCCTAAGGAGTCTTGCTTGCTTATTTTTGTATCTCCTTGCGTAAATACAGTTTTGGGAAACACTCTGCTGTACAGCAACTCCGTAACCATTGAGCTGTAATGGAAGAATTCACTTCCGAGAACGAAAGTAGCAGACAAGTTTACTGAAACCAGTGTCCCTGAGTGTTGTCAGCAGATTTTTATTCCTCGTAGACCAGCTATATAACAAGAAAGTAAAAAACTATTATTGCTTCCAAGCTATCACATTGAACGCTGGTATCTCACAAATAATGTATGATTTAAATCAGGAAAATAAAAGCAGGCAGATATTTATTCTTCCAAGTGGTTGTAAATATTTTTTGCTCAGAGTTTGATAATGTCTTGTACTTGCTTTTAGGCCTAGCTATTCAAGCTCTAAGAATGGGAAAAGAGAAAACAATAGACTTGCAAAAGCCAGAGAATGTTGTCTTGTTGAGCTGCTCCCTTGGAAAGTTCTGTGAGTTTGTAATTAATAAGCTAAAGCAGCTTAGCTCAAACAATGTGTGAAACTCGGTGATCAAGCACTTTCCTTAATTGTTTGCTCAAAATCTACTGAGCTAAGACTTTCAGACTAAAGGATCTTCAGTATATAATACACAAGTATAGGCTGGGCTGATGAATACTTCTGGAGATGATGTGATTAAATTACCACTATTAATATGGAAGAGAGAAGGCCCAACTTCCATTGAAATTACTAATAGTTTGCATTTGTAGTCAACAAATACGAATGTGTTTGATATAATGATCATGTGTTTTAGGTAGCCTTGGTTTATAACCAAGAGACAAGGTTTCAGGGAGTTTAGAGGCTAAATTACTGGGGAAGAGGATAATGGTCTTTGGTACTTGCAGCCAAAAATCTTGTACATCTTGCATGGTTTTGAAGTAGCAAAGGACTGTGGCAGTACTGTCAGTTGAGGGTTGAGGGGTTGCCTTTTGAGAAGAGGAAGAGGCAATTTTACATGTTCATTTAAATGTGTTACAACTTGATTTATTAAAACCAAATGAAAATAAAGAGGTTATTTTTTTTTAAATAGAAAGAGCCAGTAAGCAATCTTTAGTGATAGAATGAAGGTCAGGCAACCTGTTTTCTGCCTGCTTGTGGTAGTTGAGGGCTTTCAAAAAGTATTGTGTAATCTGTGCCAGCCTTTGCAGTTTTTTCCTTTGTTTTTGTTTGCTTTTCCTCTGAGGTGACCTTAATCACTGGAATGAAAAGCAGATATCAGTCTGGGCTGTTAGGGGAAGAAGGGAGGGAACCCTACGATTTGCCTCCCTGGGAGCAGTATTAATGTATTAGAAAAGAAAGGATGGAAGTTAACAGTGGTACAGCAGGAATACAAGACACCTTATTTTTGATAATTAATGATATAATGGAAAATACTACGTATTCATTCTTTGATACACGGTATTAAATAATAATTCTATTTCTGCTTGGATGATTACAAATACCAAGTTGTTTATCTTTTTTTATTCAACTTAATTAAAAATACCACTTGATCAACCTCAAGAAAAAATCCTGTATATATGTCAGTAGCGGTTGGTAATAGCTTGCTAGAGTGTAGCAAATAATGTCTCCAAGTCTACTGGAATAAAATGCTTCGTAGCTTTTGATGCTACTTGTTTCCATGGAATTATTTTCTTCTAGGTGAGAATTTGGTGGCCATTAATGAAAAGGGACAAGGAAACTGAATGGATTGACATTTCCTAAGTTAGAAATTCTCTCCCCATCATATTTAGAGATATGGATTTGACAGTATTTAAAACTTGTTACAGTTGCAGCTTCCAGTATTTTGACTCTTTTCTTTCCAAAAGGCTTTTTGTCAGGATGAGAAACTTCCTGGTAGACTTATGGTTGCCTTCATTGTGCCAGCCTTTGATATTTTAAAATTCATTTATTTAACTGAAGCAGTTCAAATAATGCCAAACTCTTCTCTTTAAAAGACAAAATTATTTGTGTTCGACTTTTTAGTACTGTGTGAAGCTTGTGCTGGGCGTTGGTACTTTTGATGACTCCAGTTATAAAGCCGATGATGAGTTGTCAGTTTGATTTTATTCTTCATTAGTGGATTTCACTTAATTTGCTTTAAAATGACAGGTTCATTGTACAAAATTTGATTATTTGGAAAAAATCTTTTCAGACTGTGGAGTACAGTGTTTTGTGTGTCTGTGTAGTTAGTGGTTTATTTTTAATTATACTGTAATTCAGATTTCAGGTTTGTCTTGTCTCCTAGTGAGTTTAAGTCAAGCATATTGTTCCCTTTAGAAGAGGACTGTGTTGCTTTGACCTTCCAGTCACATATTTCAGAATGTCTTGGAGCATGTGAAGACAATATTCTGTTAACAAATGGAGAAATCCACAATCCTTTCTCCAGCTCCCCTGCCTCCTCAATCCATAACCTAATGAAATTTTTAAATGCTTGGAAGAACAGAAGATTAATGGTGGAAACTTGTAACTAGCTTATTAAAAGATTCATACATTGTCTTTTGGTTCCTTTAAAAAGAGAGAAATGTGTAAAATGCCTGACATTCAGGACTTGAAGTATGCACTTGTCTGAGAACACAACATTAGAACTGGGTTGCCAGATGTTAACATGTTTTATTAGAAATGAGAAGGAGGAGACTAATCTGCTTCTGCATTCTCAGTACAGATGGAAAACCTGATATTCAGCCAAAAATAGATAAAACTGAAAAACAATTCTTCAAATTCAAATCCTGGTATTATTTTTTTTAATCTTTTTTATGCACAGAGTGTTTTGTGAATCTGTTTTGTTACGTGTCCTGCTGAAGCTTTAACTGGGCACATCTAGTCAATTATCTTTCTTTTCTCCTCCAGGCCTTGGTTAATTGTTACCATAAGAACTTTGATTAGGAATAATTCACCCAGGATTGTGAAAAGCAAATATCTGGATGGCTTGTGAGTTTGGGAGTCTGGGCCAAATGTTTCCACCTGAATAAGGGGATATACTCTGCAGGGACTTTCTTGAATGACCAGATTGATTGGGAAACAAAGGATTTTTTTAATTTGTAGGAACTATTTCTTTCATATTTTCTTTATATTTCAGAAGTAGCAAGGTGGACTGTAAGATAATTTTGTCTTAAATGTCGTCAGTTTTAGTCTTTACCTTGTTTCTCTCTTGTTTGGGAGCTTTTTGGTATTTAAAGTTAGGTTTCAAATTAGAGAATATCAGTTCCAGCAGTACTTATGCTGTTAAAAATTATTTTCTATAGAGGAATTTTGTTAGAAAAGTAGGACTATGTTCCCAGTGTTTAGGACTTCGTATTCTGGATTTGAGATACTTTTCAGTAAGAAATGTGTGAATGGAAGAACTGAAATACTGAAAATAGAGTTGTTACTGGACTTACTCTCTCAGCTAGTGGGTTATACTAGCAGACTAGGGACAGCTTTGATTGTGAAACAACACTGTTGCAGCCTCCTCCACTGTTAACTCCTCCTGCTCTGGAGCAAGGTTACTCTTTGTCTCTTTTGAGGGAGTGCTTGAAAAAAAAGTTAGTCTCCTCCATGCACAAACTTCCTCAAAAGAGAAAGGATGTTTGGGGTTTGTTTTTTTAAACATTTTTTAACTTTTTTGAATGGGATAGGAGGGTGGCAGCTTATAGCTCATAAGTGAAATGTAAATTCTTTGCCAGGACTTCATCATAGGACTGACAGTGCTTTTGTATTACAGTTTTCTGGATACATTTAAATCTTTGGATGTGAAAGAGAACATTGGTAGGTACTGAAGAAGTGTTGTTAGGTCTCCCTAGGGTACAGTGTTTTTGCCAGCATAAAATAGGAAAGTGGAGCCACTGTGGGATTGATTTTTAGCTTTTAACTGTACGGGTTAGTTTTTCTTCCTCCAAGTCAGATTAAGATTTGAGTTTACAGTGTCTAGGAAGGCTTGGCCTTGGTAGCTTATTCCTTTCTTACGTCATCACAACAAAAGGAAGGGAATTCAAGCGCATGGAAACAGAAGGTTTGTAACAAAATTCAAGAGCAGATGTTTTGGACACCCACACTTAGTGTGTGAAGTTGCTGTTCCATTTTTCAGTTTCTTCATGTCCTCATGAGATTGCCTAACTGACCATGGCTAGTAGAGTCCTTATCGCTACAGGTGAAAAGGCTGCTATGTTCTAGCTTAATTGCCCATTGCCCCTTGTTTTAGTGGCAGAAGAAAGTAGGGTGATGGAACATTTCCCCTAGCACGAATGAACTGAACCTGTGTACCTGTTTTCCACTTTTTCCTCTACTGGTATGTTTCTGCTCTACTGGCAGAGAAAAATTGCCTTTTGCCCAGCTGTTTTCTATCTAGCTCTTAGCACTGTCATTATTATATCCTCTTTTATACTGAATCTCCTTTTGATTTAATCAGCTCAGCATTTTGTCTCTCTTCTTTCTATTAAAAAAAAAAGTAAGTTTCTAAAATAGACTTTCAGTTCTGTTTTAAGGGTTCTTCCTAAACTAAGTATTTGACTAAGATAGCGGATAATTTTGTTTACTCATTTCAGATATTATCCATTTAAGACACTGTACATCTTATGCAGCATTTCTTGGAACACCAAAAAGTGGAACACTAAAGAATTGCAAAGATGAGACAGTTGAATGTATGCATTGATCTTGTCTTTGATTTTGTTTTCTTTGTATCATTTACCTTTATAAAGTTTGTATTTTCAGCTTTAAGGAGATAAGCCAGGAGTATGGACACACAGTTGAACTTGATTGGATTATGGTGTTAATATTTTACTGCTAATCAGCAGAGCCAATGTGACAGTGTATGTATGTATGCTTTCCCTGCTCCCATTATAAAATATAGTATGTTAACTGAAACAATATTAATTGACCATCTTAGTTGCAGTTGGCTATATGTATGTAATTCATGCTTGGTAGTGACCGCTATAACTAAAAGTACCTTGCTTTTTCACTGCACAGATTTTGTTTGCATATGGCTTTGTTAAACTTTAACTTTCTAGGCTCCAGTTTTCCATGGGAGGAGCAAAGCTTTTTTAAGAGTTCTGACAATGAGCTTAGAACTGGAAATAGACATCTAATATTGTGATACTCCTTTTTAAAGGCTTTAATAAAGGTATTTTTCACATATCTACAAGAGCTAGGTGACTTTTCATGGTAGGGGAGGAAGGTATCTTTGACTGCCCTGTTGCATTATGGGGGATTGTGGTTAAAGTCTGTCTGCCTGTCTGTCCATTGGTATGATCCCTGTTTGTGGTTGTATCGGAAGAATGATCCCTGATTTTGAAGAATCTGATGGTTATCTTATCATATGCTTTAGAAATATAGGTCATTACCTTTTGAAGTAGCTGACAGGAACAGAGACCAGTGAAATAATTTTATATGTGTTAATAAGCATTTATGTGATATATAAGATCTAGCACAGTGATGCACAGTAGCCGGACTGCCTGATTCTGAGAGATGCATTCTGAAATATTCACGTTACCAACCTCCAGGTCTTCTGTCCTAAATTGCTACCATCTCCTTTTCATATATTGCATCTTTTTATATGCTTCTGCCCTGCCTTCTGCTTCTTTATATGATTCACCAGGAATCGGCACAAGTGAGAATTCAGCTGTGGGATTTGAGATGTTACCACAGCAGTTCCAGAGAAGGCCAAGTAAGACGTGTGCCAGTTTGGAGAAAGAGTAGCAAAGTTAGGATACACCTTAGGGTACCTCAGAGACATGCTTTAGTAGGGAGATGGGTATGGTTGGACTCAATCTCAGAGGTCTCTTCCAACCTTATGGTTCTGTGATTCTAAGCTATTTGCTTCAGAGATATATTTAAATAGAACAGCGAGTGCTGTCTATCAGGATTGAAATAATGGAGGTGATTGTGAGCTGTCTGGGGAGCTAGCAGGAATTTCACTCCACTGACACCCAGTTAATTTTGTGTTCATTGCTCCATATGCTTTGAGAAGTCTTATGAACTTGACACTTTAAAAAAAATCTGTAGAGTATAACTGATGGAGTTGCACAAATTGTATTTGACAGAACCAGCAACAGAATGCAAGCCATTGCTGTATCAGTCATGTCCCAAATGCTGGAGTCAACTTTTATTTTGGAACTGATGCTTGGATCAATGTTAAGCTGTGTTCTTTGTTTTCATCCTTGAATCATCCTTTCTTGTAGAGGTAGATGAATTAAATAGTCTTGGTTTCAGATACATCTACCTTTTTGAAAATACTGATGTAAACTCTTGGTTATGTCACTACTCTGCTTCTTGCAGAGGTCATTTGTGTGGTTGAAGGACTGAGGTGTTATCTTGTCTTGGGTTTCTGATCTTCCTACTCTCTGTTTCGCTCTAGATAATCAATGTTTTTACCAATTTGATACTGACCAGTTTTGGTTTACTTAGAAGCTGTATTAAAAGAATGTTTAAGGATAAAATCTTCTCTCTATCAAATTAAAGTTGTAGTGCGTCCTTTATTTATTCCCTCTTTATATAAATAACTCCATGATTGCAGTCCTTGTTTTCTTTTGCAGCTTCTTTAAACAGAAAGTGGACAAGCAGGAAGGGAACTCCTGTATGAATCTTACGATGCATTAGCAGGAACATTTAAAAGATGATCTTGTGATATGAAAAGGACGATACAGCAAGTACAACTCCCAAGAGGGTATCCCAAGAGAGGTGTAGAAAACAGCTGTTTAGAGGTTTTGGTGGGAGTGAATAGCTGCACTAGCTTGTATTTTGACTTAAAGGAGCTGCTTGAGAGGCTGAAAGCAACTTTACTATGTGATTTTAAAATAACAGTATTCCTGATTCATGATAAGAAAAAAGAGAAAAGTAATGGTGATATTGATTTCAGATATGCTTATCTCAACATAGCTGGAGATCTGCAAATAAAGAAGTACTCCTGATAATGAAGTAGTGAAGGGCGACAAGTTTCTAGAAGAAACTACTAATATACAGTAGCAAGCTGTTTCAATATGGAAAAAATATAGCAATAAAAGTCAAGATGGCTACATAAGGAGATATTTAGTGACTTGAAGATGGAAAAATGAAAATAAGTAATTACTGCTAAAGCTCAATATGAAATAAAACGACAAGCATGCAAGAGTAAAATCTATCCATAGTTCATTGTTTTAAGTTGACAGATCCAAAAAGCATTAAGAAAGGTTTGTACAAATCACTAGAACAACGAAAAAAAAGGACCAATCTGTGCATAGCAAAGGAAAGCAAAGAACAGATGACACAGATTCTTAAATGAACAACAAGTCATGCCAAACAAAAAGGACTGATTGAATATCTTTTATGCATTGGATATTATGTCAGTCATGAGGATTCAACTCTGTGGGTCAATTTTGTTTTGTGGTTTTTGGTTTTTTCTTTAAGTGTTTAAGCAACTGAATCAGAGTTTTTTGACAATTATTTTGAGTGATTTTCTAGACAATAAATACTGTTTTAATTCTTCTAAGATGGAAAAGATGGCTTCTGGAAATCACTGGACCAAATAGTCTCTAATACCTATAGGATATAACAGGCAATTAACTTGTGACTACCTGGATAAGAAATAGTCAAAATGGATTTCAGAAGAAGAATCATGTTGAACTAATGTGATTTCCTCCCCTTGTTGTGCAGTAACTGTTGTGAAAGAGGAGCAGTAGCTGTAGCAAATATTTTTGACTTGCATTAGTGTGATGTTTGAATAAGCACACCAAAATACGCATAAATCAGTGGATTTTTTATTTCCCCCCCGCCTCCATTATTGACTTTAAAGACCACTTATAGAGGTATCACAGCTGTAGTTTGATTGTAGTAAAGTCACTTTTGTTTCAAAAGGGTGTCTGATTGAGGGTCAAGATGAGTGGACCTACCGAAAGGGTGTTCTGAGGGAAGTCTGCATTGGCTTGAAAGAATTATGTGTTTAGTTTAGTAAAGATTGGGGACTAATTTCTAGTCTAAATGTCTTGTTCAGTTAAAAACCATTACCCTCTGTCCTTTCATAACAGGTCCTGCTAAAAACTTTTCCCTGTCTTTCTTATTGGCCCTCTTTAAGTATTGAAAGGCCCCAGTAAGGTCTTCTCAGAGTCTTCTCCAGGCTAAACAACCTCGACTCTCTCAGCCTCTCTATGTGAAGGAGGAGTTCCAGGGATCTCTTACTGTGAAGAAAAATCTTCCAAATAGGAAAGCAAGAGATAGGGTGATGTGGAAAATGTTAAAGGATTTTAACTAAAAGAGTATTTTAAGAATCTTTAATTGATCCTAATGTTAGGATGATGGAGAGGTGATTTTCTAGAGGTAACTTCAAGTTCTAAGCTTATAACGTTCTACAAATGAGATAGTTAAAATTGTCTGAAAAGTGTTAAGCATTTATACTTTGTTTTGCTATTCATGTTGCTGCTAATTCTCAAGAATTTCGTGCCGGAAAAATAATTTTCTGTATTCGTTGCTGTCAAATGCAAGGAAGGCTTTTCTCCCTCTGAAACTATTCCTTTTCAAATGCTTAATTTCAGAAACTTACAGTTGCAGCATGCCTTTTGTATGTAATGTGTGTGGGCTTGGTATATGAGAGTCATTTTTTTAAAAAAGTAGATAAATTATCTTGAAGCTGAGAGTGTGTATTTGTGGATTTGTGCATGGTATTACAGTAGACTTTAGAGTTAGTGTTACTTGGAGAAAATAAGTGTTCTTTTTAACTTTTTCGTTCAGCTAGTACAAATATTGTTAAACACTGAAGAGGATTTAATTTCAAGTTATTGCATTTAAACTTTAGATGTTTTCTGAATGCTATGGTAACTAGGAGCTCAGTTTCATAATTAAACTATGAATCTGGCCTTCAAGGGCTAAATTTATGAGACTTTCTTTCTTTTTTTTTTTTTTTTTTTTCTCTTTTAAACTAGATCTATCTCCCGATAATCTAGTTTTGTGTATTAATGAGACACAACATGACACAAATTATTTTAAGTTGTGGTAAGGGAGAGGGGAAGTAAAAAAATAGTTCTTCAAAATATATTTGGGGACTGTCTTCCAAGTTTTCTAAATATCCTTAGCTGTATATTAGGCTGTGCGTGCAGGCACGTAGCCAGGAGCTTGTGGAAAGTGATTCTTCCCCACAATCTGGAGACCACATCTGGAGTACTGACTTCAGGCAGCTCCAGTACAGGAAAGATGGTGATGTACTGCAGTTAGCCCGACAGATGGCCACTGGGGTAGTTTGGGGCTGAACTACATGACCTTCAAGGAGACGCTACCTGGATTTCTTCAGCCTTAAGAAGAAAAGGCAAAGGGAAGATCTTGCTGATGCCTACAACAACCTAATGGGAGGGTTTTGAGGACTTGGTGAGTACACAAGGGGCAACAGACACAAACTGGAACATGATATTCCAGTAAGATATAGAAGAAATATTTTACACCATGAGGGTGTTCAAATGCTGGAATGCATTGACCAGAGAGGGTGATTGAAAGACAATTTTCTACATATTTAGTCAACCCCTCTTTTATAACAATTTTTTAGTACTTGAATGAATTCTGGTTAGTAGGCTGTGATGCCCTCTACAATGTTGTTGCAGTGCTATAGGGTGCTCTCAAGCATCTTCTAGAAAAGGCCTATAGGCTCCTATTTGTTAGTCTGTACAGAAATAATTGAATTGATGCTTGATAAAACAAACCAAATTTTGAAAATATCTGAAAGCATATTAAAAATACCCAGCTATGTTCATTAGATAAGGTATATGTTCATTAGATAAGGTATATGTTCATTAGATAAGGTATATGTTCATTAGATAAGGTATATTCTATTAACCATGCCATATATAACTTATATGGCATGGTTAATAGAATAGTAGTGTTGTAAAATAGATATTGTATTTTATTATTTCAATTGGAAAAAAAAAAACAAATAAGGGCTTGTATTCCCAAAAGTATGACATTGTAAATGTGTATCATTTGATGCAATAAAAGTAATTCTCTTTGTGTAGAGACTTTTTCTTGCTTTTATCTATAGCAGCTAGATTAATACTTATGAAATCTTTAAAAGCACTTTTTCCCCTTGAGCTGTCTAGTGCTTTCAGAGTTCCTGTCATTATGGGGACTGGAGAAATCTAGGAATTTATTAATAAATCGTACTTTTGTCCTTTAATTGCAAGAGAAGTTGTCCAAGATAGTATACCTGGAGAAAATAAAAATTAAAAGATTCTGTGGCATCTGTAATAGCAGTTGTTGGTCTTCTGTCCTGATAGTTTGCAATTGTGGGGTGAGATCCTCTTCACTGAGGGGAACAGTGTTTGGGGATTTTTTTCTTTCTTTATTCCACACCACCCTTTGGCCTTACCCTTAAGGAGAGCAGCGTTGAGATGCATGAAATTTTTGAGGGCGTAGTATAATGGAGAACACAGCTGGTACTTCAGGTAAGCATAGGTTTAGAGTGGTTACAGTAAGGCTGAAAGGAATAACTCTTTGCTGGTACATGGTCCTGTTTGGGATATTGGTATGAATGAAGAACAAGTCCAGAAGACCTGTGGGTTTATTGACGTCTGCATCCCTTCCCTGCATTTCCAGTGTGGAGCTGTGCTGAGGAGCTTGCTGTTAATCAGATTTGCTCTGTAGTTTTCTGTGCATAATAGGTAATCATAGTCGGGTTTGCTTGGTGGATTCCCTTATTTCAAAGTGATAAATCTATTTGCTAAAGTTTGTTTGTTTGTTTGTTTTTCCCATTTCATTACAACACTAGGCTTGCTTTTCTGGGGGACTTGTTAGTGAGTTTCTTTGGCTTAATATTTAGATAAGGNCTGTCTTCCAAGTTTTCTAAATATCCTTAGCTGTATATTAGGCTGTGCGTGCAGGCACGTAGCCAGGAGCTTGTGGAAAGTGATTCTTCCCCACAATCTGGAGACCACATCTGGAGTACTGACTTCAGGCAGCTCCAGTACAGTAAAGATGGTGATGTACTGCAGTTAGCCCGACAGATGGCCACTGGGGTAGTTTGGGGCTGAACTACATGACCTTCAAGGAGACGCTACCTGGATTTCTTCAGCCTTAAGAAGAAAAGGCAAAGGGAAGATCTTGCTGATGCCTACAACAACCTAATGGGAGGGTTTTGAGGACTTGGTGAGTACACAAGGGGCAACAGACACAAACTGGAACATGATATTCCAGTAAGATATAGAAGAAATATTTTACACCATGAGGGTGTTCAAATGCTGGAATGCATTGACCAGAGAGGGTGATTGAAAGACAATTTTCTACATATTTAGTCAACCCCTCTTTTATAACAATTTTTTAGTACTTGAATGAATTCTGGTTAGTAGGCTGTGATGCCCTCTACAATGTTGTTGCAGTGCTATAGGGTGCTCTCAAGCATCTTCTAGAAAAGGCCTATAGGCTCCTATTTGTTAGTCTGTACAGAAATAATTGAATTGATGCTTGATAAAACAAACCAAATTTTGAAAATATCTGAAAGCATATTAAAAATACCCAGCTATGTTCATTAGATAAGGTATATGTTCATTAGATAAGGTATATGTTCATTAGATAAGGTATATGTTCATTAGATAAGGTATATTCTATTAACCATGCCATATATAACTTATATGGCATGGTTAATAGAATAGTAGTGTTGTAAAATAGATATTGTATTTTATTATTTCAATTGGAAAAAAAAAAACAAATAAGGGCTTGTATTCCCAAAAGTATGACATTGTAAATGTGTATCATTTGATGCAATAAAAGTAATTCTCTTTGTGTAGAGACTTTTTCTTGCTTTTATCTATAGCAGCTAGATTAATACTTATGAAATCTTTAAAAGCACTTTTTCCCCTTGAGCTGTCTAGTGCTTTCAGAGTTCCTGTCATTATGGGGACTGGAGAAATCTAGGAATTTATTAATAAATCGTACTTTTGTCCTTTAATTGCAAGAGAAGTTGTCCAAGATAGTATACCTGGAGAAAATAAAAATTAAAAGATTCTGTGGCATCTGTAATAGCAGTTGTTGGTCTTCTGTCCTGATAGTTTGCAATTGTGGGGTGAGATCCTCTTCACTGAGGGGAACAGTGTTTGGGGATTTTTTTCTTTCTTTATTCCACACCACCCTTTGGCCTTACCCTTAAGGAGAGCAGCGTTGAGATGCATGAAATTTTTGAGGGCGTAGTATAATGGAGAACACAGCTGGTACTTCAGGTAAGCATAGGTTTAGAGTGGTTACAGTAAGGCTGAAAGGAATAACTCTTTGCTGGTACATGGTCCTGTTTGGGATATTGGTATGAATGAAGAACAAGTCCAGAAGACCTGTGGGTTTATTGACGTCTGCATCCCTTCCCTGCATTTCCAGTGTGGAGCTGTGCTGAGGAGCTTGCTGTTAATCAGATTTGCTCTGTAGTTTTCTGTGCATAATAGGTAATCATAGTCGGGTTTGCTTGGTGGATTCCCTTATTTCAAAGTGATAAATCTATTTGCTAAAGTTTGTTTGTTTGTTTGTTTTTCCCATTTCATTACAACACTAGGCTTGCTTTTCTGGGGGACTTGTTAGTGAGTTTCTTTGGCTTAATATTTAGATAAGGTATCTGTTTTCTAATGAATGTGCTCTATACAGCCTTATATGGGTATGATATGGATGGGGATTTCTTTATTGATAGTCTTTCGTACTGAGAGCTGCAAGTACAGGTCAAACTGAACATATGTTGGTGCTTGTTTGACAGTGTTGACTTAGCAAAGTCAATTTATTTTTTTGTCTTTAAAAATACGATTTTATTTACTGTGTTACTTTTGATGCAAAGTGTAAATAGTATCTCCTGTTATTTCTCTGGGATGCATTATAGAATCTTAATATATTTTGTGTTGTAACTGATGAGAAACAGTGTGTTGTCTGTATTTATTGTTTGTGTTTAATGGACAGACCCCCATGACAGTGTCAACAAATATTTTAAAGTCAGAGGAACAGAGCACTTCAATAGTACTCTGCTGATCAAATACACATTTCAAGGGATTTTTTCTTCCTCCTTAGGTTACTGATATTTTTTTAGAAGGAACCGTAAATATTAGGTGAGAAATGAAAAGCTGTAAAGCAGTCAGAGGGAATATTTTTGCACTGGTGAAATGAATAAAAGGGTGACTGTGACTGCATTAGACTGAAAAGAGGAGTCTTCCTTCTCTAACCTTTCAGTTTCACTTTGTGTTTAAATTTTGTTATAAAACTCTGCCTTTCTGTAATTGACAGAGTAAAGTTTAGTGTGCATGTTTATTGTTGAATTTTATTTAATATTTCAAATATTCTATACCATTTCCTTATAGAAACGATTACAAAAAGAACTATTGGCATTACAAAATGATCCACCTCCAGGAATGACTCTAAATGAAAAGAGTGTACAAAATTCAATTACACAGTAAGTATATATACTGTTTTATTTTTGCTATCAAGCTGAAAAGCATAAGTAATAAGTTCTTTGCATGCCACTTCTACTAGTTATTCCAAGTAATATTCTGAGTTTTTGTTTTTAGTCTAGGGAGTGAAACATTGTTCTACTTAATAAGCACATTGCAGTAATGTGCTGGACACTCTCTGGAACTAAATAGTGAATTCATTAAATTTTTATTAGGCGTTTTACTGTCCAACAAAATGTCAGTTGGTAAAAGCTTCTGCATATTTAAAAAAAAAATAATTTAACAGTCTTTCATAGCTGCTAAACTCTGAAAACTCTCTAGGCTTATTGAAATAATGGAGTAGCTGGTTTAGAGTTTCTGTGTTACTTGTGTTAAGTAAATTTCATAGCTGTTAATTTCCATTACCTTCTTTCTCTAAAGCAAATGGAGGAAAATGCTTAAAGACTGACTCAGTGCATTTGTTTGCAGCTTCCTTTTTCTCTCATTAATGAAACAGAAGGAGAAACATGGTTAAGTAGTGTGTTCTGTCCATTGAAATGAACAGAGGTTGTTCCTGGTTATAATTTAAATGATTTTTCTAATTGACTGAAATTCAAAATATTTAGACTGTATTGGCATTTCTTTGAGATAATTTTCTTCATTTAATTTTAGAGAAATGTCAGAAAATTCCTAGCAGATGTAGACATTTATGAGAGTATGAATCTTAGGCTATATGTTCTGGACTATATTATTGATTGGTGAATCAGTTTAAAAACATAACATAGAGCTGACTTGTGATGTTGCTTCACATCTGCATTTTTGATGGTGGCACTCAGACCATGTTACATGAGGCTTTCCTGGGCCTTCTGTGTACTGAGTTAAACACTGCTATTGCGTTTTAAATGATGCTTTATTGTCATATTTCATGCTGATGAATATGAATAAAAAAATTAAATAGTACTGTCCAGAATTTGTTAAAAATAATCAACTACTGTACAATTGCTGAATTACAGCATGTGTTTTGTGCTTTACTTTGGGTTTTCTTTAGGAAGCAAAATACTTAAATTTTCTGAAAAAAAATATGCAGTCTACTATTGCACGTGTTTTTTCATTCATTTGTACACTTAGCAACAAAAGCAGAAGTTTGCAGCAGATGAAGAGATGGAAAAGGAGAAAAATCTTATTTTTTTGTTTGTGAATTTCCTTTGGGTTTTTTTTTTTTTTTGTGAGTTTTTTTTTTTGGGAGTACTCCCTCTTTTTTTTTTTGTTTTTT
>VWPV01015746.1:136659-152304 GCA_013389885.1 Geococcyx californianus | reverse complement strand
CTGTGATACTGTGATATGAAACTGGGAGCACTTTAAAGCTCGCCTCAAGGACATAACTGTCAAGTACTTAAATATCCCACTTCCAGGGTGCTGGTCAAGTTTGTAAGATAGATATTGATGCTTGCAGATGTTCAGCTATTGATTTTCCACTGCTAAATCTTAAAAAGTGCATCAACATGTGTCATATGACATAGCAAAGTACAGAATTTAAGGTCTCAATTGGATTGCAACTTTTCCTTCATGTCACTTTTCAGACGATGCCGATTTTTAGGAGAAAGCTGTCTTTCAGGTCTTTAATTCGTTTCAATCAAATGAACTGTGCAATCTGAGCATCAAAGCCAAATTTCTTGGAAGTGTCCACCACATTATTCATTTTGCATATCCCCATTTTTATTCATCTTTGGAACGTGGTAGTGCCTTAGAGGACATCATCAGGTAAAGGTAGGCTGTGAACTTACAGTGTTGCCAAAAAAGAAAGAGAAAGAACTGTCCTAAAATTAAGAAGTAGTGTAGAGAATCCGGTCACATATGTGATTCTGCCACATGGCAATAGTATGAGGAACACCGAAGCACCTACAAAGCTGGAAAATGAACTGCAGCCAGGCAGTGTTTAGCTGCCATGGATGGCAGAAGAATGTACAAAAGGATTTGTTTACAGTCAGGTCTGGGAAGAAGGACATGAAAATAGAACTGTAGAAACTTGGGTATTATGCTCAGTTCTGCTACAGAACCTGAATTGTTGTTTCATATTTTTGTTTCTTCCTAGCACTAAGTTTTTACCATTCTCAACCTGGTGATACAACATGGATGTTGATAGGAAATCAAGGTTTGGACTACAAATTCCCCTGGGCAAAGCACCGTCCTGTGTGGTTGTACAGTGCCTGACACAATAGGGCTGGTATCTCTGTGGGGGACTGAAGGCATTACTGTAATATAAATATCAATATTTTAATCATCTACCTTATTTAATCTGTTAACTCATGATTGTTTAGAGTAATTTGGACATTTGTTTCCTTTGCACATTTAAACTGGTCCTGGGGAGACATCAGTGGATTGAGGTTCACGGATTATGTGTACCTGATTATTCAAATTCCCTGCACCTGCAGGGGTTTCTTTGATATTGCATGTTTCAAACTGAATGTTCACTAAATACAATGAATTTAAAATACGGAAAAAATGAATTAAATTAAAACATTAGAACTGCATCTAAGTTTATAATCAGCACGGTATGGGGGATGGAAATGAATGTAGAACCCAGCTGAACAGTGTTGGCATAAGAACTCTTGACTTACAGCTGTTCCTTTGTTCTTTTTTGTTAGTTTGACAGCATTTTTTTTCTAGAAAACCTTACTTTGCATGAAAGACAAATACATACCAGAAGATTGTTTAGCCTTGTGCATCATAATTTAAACAGAGTGAATTGAGATCTGTAAAAGTTGCACAGCATTCTGATGGAGTGGGGAGTTTAGCCTGATAGGTCAGTTCTGGCCAAAATTAAAACCAGTATTTTCTGAAAAGTAAAAATCAACTTAGATAGAAATTGCCTTACTGTCCAGTAAGGCTAACGTAGCTTTAATACCAGAATTACTCAGATGAAAGAAAATAAAACTCTGTTACAAAAACTACATGTGGAAATTGCCTGTAAATATCTTCTCTAGACATTGTGAAAGAATGAGACAGATGGGTAAGAGTGAAGGACTCTGGCAAGGTGGTTTAGCCCATCAGTGCTTTAGCATCAGTGCTTTTATTGCTTGCCTGTTACACAACAGAAAACATTTTCACTACCCCCTCGCCTGGATGACTTAGTTGAGTGCCATATTCACTGCTCAGTTTTCAGCTCCTTTCTGTAGCTATGTGGCAGGATTATCCCCTGCTGGGTTTGTGAATTTGGTTCAGGTTTAAGTATTTGAGCAAGCCTTCATTAGATTTAATGGCCATAGTGTTATATGAACAGTAGAAGTGTTTGTATAACACCAGCATCTACCCCCAGGTTCTCCAATTTGCAAGGAAATTAGAAATCATACAAAAGATATCTCTGATTTCTCAGGTTATTATTGTTTTTCTTTCCTCCTTCCCACGGTTTTTTGTTGCCAGTCCATTTGTTGCCAAAGTTGTAGTGTGCACAGTGCAGAACTGTTGGGGTGGAAGAGTTAATCTCAGATACCAAGTGCCGCTTATGGGGGATTCGTTCCTTTCCTGCCTTCACCACCATGTTCTAATGGGATCGCCAGCACATTTCTTCAACCAGAGTTTTCATGTTTTTTTAAAGATATTTTCTGTTTAGGGACAACTCCTGTGTGCAAGTTAATAGGGGCTGTATTCCAAGCGCATGCACTACTATGTAAATCACAACTTCCTCCTCCCCACAACACTTAGTTGTATCAAAACAGGCAACCAAATTAGTGAATATTTAGCAAAGTAGCCTTCATCTCTCTGTGCTTATATTATATGATTTCTTAGAGGTATTGGGAGGATAGACTAATTATTGTGAGAGCTGAGAAAACCACAAAAAAGCCCATGAAGAAATTGGTAATTTTGTATTCAGTGCAGGGTTTTTATGATGTGTGCTAAATAAGATCTGGAATCAAACACAGAAGGATGAAGATAAAAAGAAAAACTGAATAGCTCCCCATTCAGTTAGTGTCCATTTTATACACTGCATAAGTCCTATAAGGGGGAAAAATGTAACATTAGTTCTCGTATTATGACTTTTGAGCTTTTGGTTCTGTAAATTTAATACTTGTGTAACATGAGATGAGAGAATATGCACAGAAGAGTGGTTTTCCATGAGGGCATCTCAGAGATTTCATTTGTATTTTGCTTAAGATATAAAAGTTTGTGCAAATTTCTATGTACAAAGAGCTTTTGTTATTGTTGTTAGTGCCGGAAATGAAGCTGCTAGTTATCAGTAAACTTCTCAGCAGCTGCCTAGCCGACAGACGGCCACGTTTCTTTGTCCAGCTACACGGTGCTGGGTACGACAAGTGTGTCAACTTTGGAGATACCTAATATTCCTGAGCAGGTGTGGTGGGCCTGCCTTTTTGCAGAGAGGAGTCGAAATGTGGGATTCAGATCCATGGGAGCCTGATGTTTATATGATTAGAGGTACCATCTTTACTGGTCTCACCTGTACTCTAACTATTTAAATCTCTCGTGTAAATCACAGTTCTCTCTGGAATCAAAAGGCAAAGGAGGACACGGTTTTTGATTTCTGCCTGTCAGCCGATGGAGCAGAATCGATGACCCATTCCGAGGCATTTCTAAAGGTACACAGGTAGGAACCCATTTGACAGGTAAAGGAAAACTCCCTTTTTGGTGGTACCTTCATGGCTGTAATTAACATTTCTGTTTTGTTCTAATTATAGTTTTTGTATCTTAGCCATTATGCTAATAGTGTTGTTCAGTAGTATGTGAGATTGCATTCATTATCACTGGTGAATTAAACCTTTATTAAGGAAAATTCCCCCGGGCCTCATTCTGAAGTTAAGTAATTATTCATTTGGTTTTATCCTGGCAATTAGCTTATATACAGTGGCACTCGTGATTGAGTTTCTATACGTGCCCAGATGAGATTAACTCACCTTGGTGAATAAACGCCTAACAGCTCCCAACATGTTGTTTTAAGCGCATTATTATATAGGAAAAAAAAAAAAATCTCATCATTCAGTAAAACAGCTTTTGAGTTCCTAGCAGACAAAACAGTCAACAGGAGATTGTGCTGGACATTTGGGGCTCTGTGGAGCAACAGTAATAAAAAACGAGTTTATGAAGCCCTCCAACAGAGCAGTTAATTCTTTCTTCAACTGCAATGACTTCCTTGGTCAATATGCTTTATAACTGAGATATGTACTGTACTCAGCCACATTCAAACAGTAAATCAAGCCTTCTGAGATCTTGCAGACATAATAAATTTCCTGGATGATGTTGCCTAGCTTTCAGTCGTGAATAATGTCGAGGAAAATCTTATTCATCCAACCTTACGTATTAATAGTTTGGGAATGCCTCGCAAGCATCATTGCATTCAACAATACTTCCTTGGAGAAAGATGAGTTCTTATGACTATTCTCCCACCAGAACATGGAGACATGGAGAAATTAGGGATCTAATAACAGTCACACAAGAAATCATGAGTAGAATCGGGTTCTGACTGTGGTTCACCTGTGGCCTAATGAGACTTTTTACTTGCATTGAGTTTTCTCTCTCCTATCTCTTTATAGTACATGTTCAGTTTAAAAATCTCTTCCAAAACGTGAGTCAAATGCATTTGAAGTTACTTTTTATTGACTCAGTTCGTCTTATGCTACTCTGTGCAGAGAGGCAACCATTGTCCTACCTTTAATTACAGTCGGTGTTTTTAGAAGCATTTTTCAATGGAAACACCTTAACGACATTGGATGAATCAATCAAGCGTTCTTGATTCCATACAAGACACCAGTGGTGGCTATGAGCATTGCATAAGGTGAAACTTAATCTGCCACCACAGCCAAAACATTAATCAACTTCCTGGGAGTTTTGCCTCAAGAAGAAATGTAGGATTTGTCCTTGAATTTGGGTAACTACTATATTTGAAATGCAGGCGTTACCTCTACTCTGTTGTGAACCCAATAAATTTGCACTGTTAGGAAAAATTAGTATACATTGATTTTTGATAAGCATCATTTTATCTCTTGTATATTCTGGCAATATCCACCATATACCCACAGGATCTGGGAACCACCTTAAACACCTTCACTTTCAATTCCAAATGCAAGCTGCATGTCATTAACCTTGCCTCAATATCAAATGTGAAGCACAGAAGACATAAAATAAATAAATGAAAAATGATTTTGAAAACTGCCACATTATTTTCCCATTGGAAAAAAACCCAAACAAACAAAAAAACAGAGAAAAAGACAAAGGGAAAGACAGTGCTATTCCTGTCCTTTAATGCATGTCACAGAAGTATTTCACTTCAGATTCTCAAAAGTCATCTGCCTCACCTGCATTACTATCAATGGAAGTTACATGCCTATACATATTTGAGTTTTTGGGCTTCAGCTCCATGCAGCTGAAGGTAGGATGAAAATCTGCTCAGAATTCAAGGTCATTAGTAAAACATAATGAATTATGTATTATATGTGGAGTTATAGATGACATAACACAACACAATATTGCTTACAGCAAGTCTTATCCCACCTCTTGGGATTATGAAGAGGTTGCTTGATCAATATTCATAAGGTAGTTTAAAATAATAAAGTGATATTTAAGTGACAAATATCGAAGTGCTTCACTATATCTCTTTACGATAGCAAATTTGAATTGAGTACTCCAAGACTTGTCCACGGAAGTCATTGTGCGCTGAATGTGCTTTACAGACCATTGCATCCACTGAGGGCCCGGTGGCGGTTTGGTAAAATGATGAGGGAGTTTCAACTTCCAGACTTTGCTCATAATCACTTTGTGGACTAGCAGTTACATGGCGATGGAAAGCTCTCATCAATAAAAAGAAAATTACAAACAAGACCTGTTGATCCATCCAAAATGAGCGCTAACTGCTATTCAGGAGGAAAGGAAGGCTATACTTGGGTTTCAGCTGAAAAATCATCCAGTCAGATTGCACTAAGAAGGCTTCCATGTTTAACCATGTGTCAGTTGTTATTTTGCAGCAAACTTTTTCTGCTTGTCAGTAAAACTATTTTTGATTTCCAAAAAAGCAAAGGAAATCAAGCTTGGTTTTCACCCCTTCTGCACGATTAGAAATCGTGTGCTCCTGGTAATGAAATTCTTAAAGACCAAATTCTTTTATCATTGATATCTGTTCAAGTGAAATGCTGCCTGTGCCCTGACCATTCAGCGTTGGGATGCCAGTAGATAACACCGTACTTCGGGACTTCCATTGCAGTTATGCAAAAAGGAAGTGGGTTTCCTATTTTATAAATTATCCACCATATGATAGTCCTTTCAATCATGGCTCTTCAAAGTTCTCCAACAAACAAAGCAGAAAAGAAGAGACAGGAAGAATACAAAAACTCCATACTTTTCAGCTGCTGAAATTGTCTCCTACAGACTCTTGACTCTATCTGTGGGTTTGATGTTTTGTTTTGTTTTGTTTTGTCTTTTTATTTGTTTCTGCAAGAATGAGAGATCTAGAACTGCATTCTTAATTGAAGGGAGATGTTTTTTTTAAAAACTGTTGGTTGAACAAGTAAGATTCAGCTATCCTTTGATGAAGGGACATCAGATCAACTGAGGCAGGCAGTGAGCTGTTAGGTAGAACCTGCCAATATATTGATGCTGTTGCCACACTCTTTATCCTTTACAAAGAAGCCCGTTAGCTGTTGTGGGTGATTCTGCTATAGCAGATGAAGATTTACAGACTTATTTAGTTAGCAAGACTGATTATATCTCTATTTTGCATAGCAAAATAAGCACTCCTGTTTATTCTTTTTTATTTCTTTCTTATTGAAATGCTGATTTTCCGTTACTTTTGTCATAAATGTACTCACCGTAAACAGGAAACACGCAGGCTATCATAGAAAAGTAGAAGATATTTTAGTTGGAGAATTTTGGAGATGTCTGAGTGCTCTGCCCTTTTATGATGGTACTAAGGAGCAGACGCCAGTAGGTTGTGATAAAGGGAAGAGGGTTTGGTTTGAGTAGTATGGTTTGGTAGATGTGCCAACAGTGAAACTTGTGTGAAGTATTTGAAATCATTATTATCATCAAAGAACTGTAAAAACCATATCCAATTGGAGAGAAAAGGATAGTAAAGAATATCTAGCTAGCTAATTTAATTGGCTGGTGAGCAGCGTATTTCTCTCAGAGGGCTTTGTGTGTTGAAGTATTCAAGCACATCAGCCTTGCATTACAGCAACATCTGAAGAAGCTGGAAAGCAGTGCAACTCTAGCACGTCTGCTGCTTGGCATCAGTGCCTTCAGTGGTGATCACAACAAGCGTATACAACCAGAGAAACAAGCTTTCATTTTAAATTAGTAGAAAATTTCTTGCTAAAAGGATATAGTGATAATTTTGTGGTAGGTTCCAAGTCTTTGATGTGGCAAACCATGAAACGATGACTATAGAGGGTGATTAGGAAAACAGGCCTTGCTGTGTAAGCAGAGGTCCTCAGTGCTGTTTCCTTAATGAAGTCTGATCATCTTGAGGAAAGCTTCCAGATATTCCAGTAAAAAGGTGCTAAGCAATATACTTATTAATGGCCTTTAGAAAAAATTGTAGCTTCACATTTTATATGCCATTACCTCATTCACATCTGAATCACACCGATTCTCTGAAATATTCAGAAAATAGATGTTAATCCATTAGTTATTTTCACCATTCTTTCTATTTGCCAGATATGGAATTCCTAAAATTTTAAGTTCTTCCTTGAAGTTGGTCTTCAGCTGTAATGTATAGCACTTATTAAAAGCTAAATCAGAAAAACTATCCATTTTAAAAGTCTATTCCAGAATTTACCTGTAAGAGGAGAGTCCATGCTTCCAATTTCTTTCTGTTTTTGCGATCTTTCTAGGAAAATAGTCCTTCATGGTAATCTTGAAAATATTGTAATATTGCTTGAAGTCAGGGATCTTAATTCTGTAGGATACAAATATCGACGGTCAGGATATAGATGTTATTAGTCAAATTTTCCCCTGAAAATTCCTTTCTAAATAGAATGAATGTTGGGCTATACTCAGATTCTGCTGTCATAACTCTTGACAGATGTTGGCTTGAGTAGTCACCTTTGGAATACGCTTTTGAAAACCTGCAAGTTTATTTCACCTCCATTTGACGCTGTTTCTTAAGTTTCCAGGTATACATCCATGCATTTACTCCCACAGGAAATGTGAAAAGAGAATTAGGAAAGTTCTAGTAAATTACCAACAAAGTTTATAAAATTTGAAAGGTGCCTCAGATTTCTGCTGACATATGACCAGACCTACCCAACAAGTAAAGACATCACAATAAGCTGTGCATATGAGGAGAAGGGCATGTTTTTGTTTGTGCCTGATACCTTAAAAGGAAATGGGCAGAAATTGTACCATTCCTTAGTCTTACAGAAGCACATTTGAGTTCTATTGTAATAATGACCAAAATACATTTCTCCATATTGAGGCTGGGAATGGATTTCCTGAAGAAACAGGGATAAAAATAGCATCAAATTAGGACAAGCTTTTGCTTACTGTTTCAACAGTTCAGTGAAATAAGACCTTAGAAGGTTCAGAACCAGAAATGGAAAACCTGCAAATGACTTTGCTGTGGGCAAATGTTTAGTCATGTTAAAATATTATTTTTTTAAATTTTTATTATATTAATTTAGAAGGTTGCAGGGTCAAAAATACAATTTTTAGCAGGTCAAAATATCAAAGCTTATTTTTTAAATAACTTCGACATATTAGTGTTTTCATTGCACATTGCATGGTAATGGCTTGCTGCCAGTCAGACACATTCTGCTTGCTTTATTTACACATTGAGGTCAATGAGATTCCAGAGCAGGATTACTCATTTGTCCCTAACAAATTTAGATTTGCCAACAAAATGACCTATGTTGTCAGTGGGATTGCTTACACCAAAGATCCTGAGTCCACGCTACGTGAGTTAAAAAGGTTACCAGTATAATAATGATAATAACAACTTTGGTAGAGCTGTACTCTTCCGTTTGTTTAAAGAGTAGCAGTTACTATGACAAGCTGATATTATACCAGTAATATTGCTAACAGCATGGGATACTCTTGTTGGCGTTTTAATGACCTCCTATCCATTTCTGGATCCCTAACTCATGGTTGCGAATGGTCAAGCAGCTCGCATTGCCTGTCTGGGGTGCCAAGCTGCAAGCTCAGAGTGACACTGAATCCGTTAGTGATTCTTGCTTGTTTGCCTTCTGCCCATGTGTAACTTTTGTTCCAAGGTTAGTCAACACGCAATAAGAAATACAGATTTTAGATCGGTTTTGTAATTCCCTATCCTGGATTTTGTAATTCCCTAATGCCTGGTTTACACGTTAGGATCACAAGAACCTGTATTTATAGAGTTTCTGTCTGCATACCATAAACGCTGTAGTTTTAAACATTTTCTTTTCACTATTTACCCGTGGAAAGGTATATTGCCTCCTTTTCAGTGCTTAGTTAGCATAAAATGTATATTAGCCTGAAAGAGATAAATTACTTAATGTAATTTTGTATCTACAGGCTTTGTCATACTCAGAGGCTTGTTATTTGCCCATCCAATTGTATAACCAATTGTTCCCATAATCCTCAGCTTTTAAGGATAAGGTTTCCATGGTAATCTTAGATTTTGTAAATGCTTATCATTTCCCTAAATGGATAGCTTAAATAAATAGGTGATCAGGTATCTTGTAGCCAGAATATGCTTTATTGGTATAAAAAGAAGAAATATACTTCTGTTACAAAAATATACTAGTTTGTTCAGCCATAATAAGTTCACAATCTGCAGAATCATGACCCTGCTGATAGTGTTAACAAAAGCTTGAGCCTTAATTATCTGCATTGCATTCAGCTGCTGATTCCCTCCTAAACTCAATTATAATTCTAATAGCAGCTGTGCTGCCATTGTTTGTTGCAATTCACTTTAAAGAAGTTTGATTGGATGTCATTGGTCTTTTTGACTAAATGTGCAAGGTTCAAAGTATCCACTGCCACTAATAGCCCTCATCTTATCTCAAAATTATACTAATTATTTATATTATTATATATTATACTTTATAGAGCTATTATGTATTATTTCTAAATGATAGTTCTCCATCAAAGATTTTGAACAAAGGAGTATATATAGTTTTATAGTCTTTACACATATTTCAGTGTTGGGGAAGCATACTTCCAGTACACTGGAAATTTATTGGAACACTCAGGAGTCCTTGTTTCTTTCAATTATGACTCTTCATTTATTATTTCTTGTGTCTGCAATGGATGCAAAAAGCAAATAATTTTAGAGGAATAAAAATGTCCTCTGATGTCCTTCAAGTTTTATGTAACCTGTTCTATTATATGGCAGATTTTAGTTTGCTGATTTAATGTAATAATTACAACAGCTAGTCAAAAGGCTCTTCATGATCACCACTTATATAATTGTAAAAAACCAGCTCATCTCTAAAATAATACAAGAATTCATATGATATAATATTTCAGGTCATTTGTACAAGGGTAGATAAAAATAAATCAAGACATTGCTGCAGTTTTTGGATTTTGAATTAGATTCCATGTGTGGAGCTAGTCCTAGTGACTTTATCACAGTATCACAGTATCATAAGATTGGAAAAGACCTTTGAGATCATCGAGTCCAACCTATGACCCAACACCTACACCTACTCCTACTTGTCAACTACACCAGGCACTAAGTGTCTCATCCAATCTCTCCTTAAACACCTCCAGGGACGGTGACTCCACCACGTCCACGGGCAGCGCATTCCAATGGCCAATCACCCTCTCAGTAAAGAACTTCTTCCTAATGTCAAACCTTTATGTAACCACTACCAATATAAATTTACTTCAGGATAACTCAAAGAAAAGAAAGAATTTGTAAAAAATCTTTGATTGTCTTAAGAAAATTCGATCTGTTTAGACACAGTACTGAATTTCTTTGATGTTTATAGGTGAAATGAATTGACTTGAAGTGGCAATTTTATTCTGAGGACTGTGGAACCCTGAAGTTTGGTTTGGGCACATTTAACATGAAGGAAAGGCCAGGAATTCTGTCTTCATATTGTGGAAATTATAATGGTTACCTACATGCATGTGGGACATCAAATTTCTCAAAGCCTGTTGAAAACTCTGACGTGTCAGTGCATTAAATCATGAGTGCAGCCTTGTATTTTTTTTTTTGTTTGTTCTTAAAAGTTTTCAAAACCCCCCTCAAAACCCCACAAAAGAATTAAAAAAACCCTGTTGGACTTGAAAAGTCAAATGATTTATAGGTTGCACATCAGCTGCACTGGGTATGCAAATTGGCCTCTACGCATGTACATAGAGTAATGCTCTTTGGTCGCACAATCATGTACATATTTATGAGACATCACTACCCTATTCAGCATGAGAGAATCAGAATTTATGGCGAAAGAGATTGCAGTTGAGACTCCTCCATTTCTTTGCAGAAGCTGGAAGGTAAGGACCAAATGATGATGAGAATTACAGGGAGAGAATGGTTACACAGTTAGGGTATTTGAAAATTGCCCACAGCAGCTCCACAGAGTCTCTTTTTGCTGATAGATCTTTTATGTAAAAGAATTTGCAGAGGTGTTCAGTATTTTTTGGAAGCCTGACTTGTGATCTCGATGACTGGTGTACAGAAATGCTGAGGATTCAGAGCTACAACGGACATTTAGGTTTCTGCTCCAACTTGAAGTTTGTGTTTAAAGCACAGAAAATGTTAGTAGAATGCCAACCACGCTGAAGGTTAGATCCAAGATGTGAATCCCACAATTCATGGATACCCCCACCTGGCTGGCGGTGGGCATAGTCTCACGGAAGAAATTTCAAAAGCACCTTTGTGCTGGCAACAAAGTGGTTTAGTGCTTTTGGGAAAATCATTAGGCTCCTTCATGCATTTTGGGGTACTTATTTAACTGTGAAAAATCTGATCCTACATGCTCCTAAGCAGTAAAATGGCTGTGAGAAAACCCATTCCTCCCTTAGGTTGTTGCAAAGGTAAATTTGTTAACGTCTCTGATCATCTGATGCTCTTGTGATGAGTCCCATGAAGCAGCTCATGAAGAAATTACTGATTCCATCTTCAGCTCAAAGCATGAATGCTGCATAGTGATAAAATCCTGGGGTCTCACACTGAAAAAGGAGGAAAGGAGATGCCAAATAACTGCTCCTATGGTGAACACTGGCAGCTTGGTGCAGGGAAGGAGACAGGGCTCATGTGAGTCGTGAAATTAAGGACCTTTTCATAATGCACACTCAATAGGGATTCCTAACCTTCGAGTAGTACCTGACTGTGCAACCTTAGTAATGATATGAGGACATGGTTCTTTTATAAATAATATTCCGTAAAGTTTATTTGACAGTCATTTGGGAAAATCTAACTTTTAGCTCTGCCACCTGTTATTAATAGAAATTAATAGAAATTTCCCAAACCGGGGGCAATACAAGCTTTATTGCACCTCAGGCTGCCATATACCGGTGTTAGGGGAGTGATAAATGCACTTTTGCTTTTTTTCAGAGTTGGCAACAAAATACTTACAATTGAAGTCCTCTAGAAAACAAATATGAATCTGGATAATGAGACAAGTCTGCCACGTTGATGAGAATAAATGTAAAGTTTATTCTAACAGAGCTTCAGAAGCACAATCCATTTAGAGAAGTGCGTATCTGTTCCAAATATCTCATTGTATGGAGTGTGAAAATGTGTTTTAGAGCTATAGATGACATTTCACACCGAATCCAAACTTTAATCACAGTTTGATAATTAAAGGGTGATTTCATAAGGAAAAAAATCCACCTTTTGATTATGAAATGTACGCACCCCACACGCCATCCCCCTCTCCTTTTTTACTGTGCTCTTGGTATCTCTGCTTATCTGGAGCTGTGCTTTGTACCTGTCAAATTTGGTGGATTTCTTTAAATTTCTATTCCAATACTATCCTAGGGTATGCCATTAAGAAATTGCGGTTCTGAGATTCCAGCCTGAGCTGCGTCTGTTTTCTTGTATATTAATTTAATTAGCTGGGATTTCTCTCACATTACCTCTTACATTTAGTTTTAGTAGATCTTTTCGATTCCACATTTTTTTTGTTCAATTTTAAAATTAAATATAAATGAATGCATCTGGTGGGAGGCACCAGACGTGGATTGCTTTCTTATCTATGACACAAACAACACGTAGAATAGCTAAAGGTATCATAGAAAAATGGCCATTTCTTGTATTTGATTGGAAATATAGTTCAGAAAATACAGATGAATGCTCAGAAGTAAACCTGTGTTTTCTAATAGGAAAGGCATAATGTTTTAAGAAAGATAAAATAATGATAAAAGTAAAACAAACCCCATACAACATTGATTACATTTTTATAAATACATCACCGTGTAGTTTTTGAAAGAGATACAGCACTAATGGTAAACAAACCAAACACACATTCTAATGTTTATTTTATTATTGGTCATTCTAATCAGCTGAAAGCATTCTCGCCTATTATTTTCTCTTACATTAAAAAGAATTATTATTGTTATATTGTATTACAGTACGTGATAAGCAGACATATCTCTGCACCTCTAAAATACTCTTATTAAATACAGGATGGTTAACAGAAGTGAAGTTTTCAAAATGAATCATAACAACTAGAAAATTTCTGAGCAGCAGTAAGAAATAATGTAAATAAAATGTGCAGCTGTGCCATTTACAGCCAGGTGTTATAGACCTAATTCACACTGTAGAAAGCATCTCTATTTTATAGAACTACAAAGCAAATATTGTAGTTCCTGCAAGGGGAACACTTACCTCTTGAATGGGGTAAAAGAAGTTGAGTTAGCAGCAGCTTGGGTCTGTCCAGTTGAAATCCCACCTCTCAGTAGCTTCGTAAGGTATCTGTGGTCCATCTGGTTTGTGACCTTGCTTATACTTGGGATTATCTGCCTCGCTTGCTTTTTATCAGAACGAGATGCTTTTCCGTCAGTTTGCAAAATGGTACTCGTTACATGCCCAAATGGCACGTTGCTCACGTAAAGAGGAGCTTAAAAAATGAATAATAATTCAACTGTTGGATTTTTTGAAAGAGATAGATATGTTTATTAAAACAGAGAAGATTATTTATTTTCGGGAGCTTTGTGATGTATTCTGGAAAAGAGTAACTCATTATTTATCCAAGTACTTTGGGGCTAAACTAAACAGAGAATCTGTTTTGGTGCGTGTGTTTCCTGATAAGCCTGGCTGTTGTAAATGCTTCTGTATTTGCTGGTTTCTAGTTCCCATGTCCTGTAAGAACAAAGAGAAATCTATGTTTATTGTTTGATTTTCAGCATGAGACAGTTCTTCTAACTGGCAGGGAAACAACCCTCCTAAAACACCGCAAATCAAAACCTGGCAATTGGTTCTTAAACTGATTTTGCAACTGATGAGATTGTAGACCCACTCCACCTATAGGAATATTCTAATATGAGTACGCCAATCTATATTGCATCTTCTGTTATATGTTTAAGTCTTTTTGGGGTACTCTGCATGCAATTGAAAGCTTGGTATTTGACAGATGCAAGGTGGTCCAAGTTGTAAAAAGTCTGAATGTTATAAGGGGATATAAAATACAGTTCTGCCCAAGTGCTGGGAAGCACAGAGGAATTAGACCAGTAGATTGTTCCTTCTGGAGTCTGATAAAAGGTGATTGTTGTACTTGCTGGCACATGTGAACGCGTCTTAATGCAGCCTGGCTGTACGAAGAGGCTGGGCAACACAACCGAGCAGGACGCCCCTGTTCAATAATATTTCGATCATAGACATGCTTTGTTTCTGCTAATTCCTGCTTCCATTATTTATCACCCACCTCTCAGCATTGCTTCGTAGCAGGCAGCAACTTCACTGCTTTGCTAGCTAACTTGGCAATTTGAATTTGAATTCTCTGTTCTGAAATTCCTCTTGTAAGTTGGCTGGTTGTTTCGTTTGTTTTTTTTTTCTCTTTAAAATAGGTAATATTATTTCTCATTTTCCAGCTCTGGGACCTTGACCGTTCTCCATTAGTTCTGAAGAATAGCCCATGATTTCTGCAAGTTCCATTAGCTCACTGGGATGAATTCCATCTGATTTCTGTGAATTTTCTTTTGTTACCATAAACACAATGTATATTAAAAGAACAATTATTGCATTAAGAACGCCTGGGCTTGACATTAGGAAGAAGTTCTTTACTGAGAGGGTGATTGGCCATTGGAATGCGCTGCCCGGGGAGGTGGTGGAGTCACCATCCCTGGAGGTGTTCAAAGAGAATTTGGATGAGGCACTTAGTGCCATGGTGTAGTTGAGAAGTAGGAGTAGGTGTAGGTGTTGGGTCATAGGTTGGACTCAATGATCTCAAAGGTCTTTTCCAACCTTGTGATACTGTGATACTGTGAAATACAAGTTTAAATTTTTTAGAAAGAAGGCTAGGAATGAATGCATTAGTGCATTGATGGCAACTGAGAGCTGGATTTACAAAGGACAGAAATGTAAGCTATCACAATACTAGCAGATGAACTGGTCAATAGTAAATTTGGAGTTGTTGCACACAAACAAATTGTCTTTATAAATAATAACTATTAATCATTACTCTCATTTAAACTTGGGATAGTGACCGGAAAAATCTATTTTTAAAATTCTTTTTATTAAAATGAAAATGCTTTTCATTTCTAAACTGGACCCTTCCCTAGCACACCTACTTGATTAGTCCTGCATCTTAGGTTCCAAGTCAAGTTTTAATGAACTTTGTTGTCCTTTCTCCGTGTCATGCATTGTGAACATTTAATTATGATATCAGAGATCAATGATTCTTACATTTATTTTCCTAGACTGGATCACTCGATGACATGATTCTGAAATGCATTTTTAGCAGTTTTGCCCTTCAGCTATAAATTGTGATTCTATATTTCTCCCTTAATGATCTTGGAGTACTTGCATAACTACTTAAGAGAAAATATTAAATGTAAGATGGTTCCATTAATTTAAGAGCGGGGACATCCTATTTAGACTCC
>VWPV01015746.1:0-136483 GCA_013389885.1 Geococcyx californianus | reverse complement strand
AGTGAAGAACTTCTTCCTAATGTCAAGCCTAAACCTCCCCTGACGAAGCTCTAGACCGTGTCCTCTCGTTCTGTCGCCGGTCACCTGAGAGAAGAGCCCCACTCCTGCCTGACTACAGCCTCCTTTCAGGCAGTTGTAGAGAGCAATAAGGTCTCCCCTGAGCCTCCTCTTCTCCAGGCTAAACAACCCCAGCTCCCTCAGTCGCTCCTCATAGGGAGGTCTTCTTACCTTGAGCATCACTATCGGCAGCTGGACATGGGCTGCATTTGGATGTTAAGCAGAAAGAAAAACTGCCCTCACTCTGCTCCTGACGTGCTTCTAGAGCGGTTATTGTAATTCTGCAAAAGGTCATATCCAGAAATTCACGTTTCTGTAACTGTTCCTGCAGCCAGGGACAAGGCTGTAGTTCCCAAGGAAGTGAGCCCTCCATGTGGGAGTGCCCAGGCTCCTTGGCTTCATAAGGACACGTGCTTCCTGAGTGTAGAGCAGAACATGCCTGAGGTACACTTCCAGCACCACACTCCTTTATGGATTCTTTTTCCAAGACAGAGTTCTTCCATTATTAAAAATAGATTATCATCAGCTGCTGTTGAAGATCGCTGTATAAAACGTGGTAAGAATAGTTTCATACTTGAACTTTAACCCCTTTTTGGTTTTTACTAGGGAACTGTTAACAAATGTTTCATTTAACTATGTAATTGAGTGGTCTAACTTCACGTGTGCTTCAGCTTACAATCGATAAACAGCCACTATCAAGCTCGAGATTCCCAGAGAGACTGAAGAATAATTACACATCTGTCTCCCATTACGTTTTGGACACCTTTGAAGATTTTAGTCATACTTATCACTGGACACTACTCAGAAAAGGCTGAAATGTATTATTTAGGGAGTATCATTATAGAGCGTATCTGCGTATTAAAGTATCTGAAGTATGATCAATTCATTCTTTTCAAACTGGACACCTTTGTTGTATTTTTTAATCACATACAGCAGCTCCACAGCTTATAAGCCCACGTATATCTCAACCTTTTAACTTGCAGTAGTTCACAGTTCCATCATAATGTATTTCAGTTAAGTAATAAAAGGAAATCTATCTGTACAGGTTATTACTGTGAATATCAATTGCATTTTCATATATATCAGAGGAAATGCTGATCATTATGTTTGGGTTTTTTTTAACCCTTTTTTCAGCTTCCACTGCTGTTGTAAGAAGCATCAAAAAGCATCAAGTAATTGAAGTGGCTTTCACATTGGTGCAAAAGGGAAGAACTTAATTACAGTGCTGCTACCACGGGTGCATCCTGTCATAGATAGAAAAGATGGATCCAAGAAATTAGGTAGAATTTCAGGCCCTCAGAAGGATATGAATGTAACCAAGGGCGGGAAGGTCTTGCATTTTCCGCACCTATCAGAACCGGTATATGTGGTATATGCATCTCGACAAACAAATGTAGCACACACACATTCCTCCTCATGCCACTGAAGAATCAATGTTTTTTTACTTTTCAAAAGTCAAGTTAGTTCACCTACTGGCTTTCCACAGGATGAGACAAAATCCTTAGTTTCCAGGAGTTTCCAACACAAAACCCGCTCACTCAGCAACCAAACCTCATGCTTAACTGGTAACATTTTTTCTATGTGTGTTAATATTAAGAAGGGGATGTTCGGTTGTCATCTGTTTGAAAGTTCAAATTCAGGGACAGAGCTGTTTTTCTGCCACTTTTGCCTAAGAATGGTAAGCGGAGGAACTGCCCGTTTACTTGCAAATGACTGGATGTGCAGAAAGAACCCTCAGTGTGTGTGCTTTTCCTTGTAACAAGCTTGGAGGAAAAGATCAGACTAAAGACTGTATGGGAAAGGGTCCATGATTTGCACTTTTAATACCTTTTCTCCTTGCTTTGACAGGTAATTGCAGCCAAACTGTATGTTAGAAAATCAAGGCCAAAGTCTTGTCAGTTGCTCCCACAGCCTCATGGGAATTTCCCGTAGTTCATTTATTCTCTAAATCTATTTCTAGGGTCTTGGTCCAAAGACAGCACTCGGTAGACTGCACAAAAAATATGGAATTTAAGGACATCAAAAGTCAAACATCCATTTCTGCAAGCATAGGGTAATTTTCAAACGTGTATATAAATCAGAAGATGGGGGGAAAGAAGAAGTAGCAGAGGAAAGTGGGAGCCATCTCTTGTCCAATGATGTTCTTGTGCTACATTCAGATGAAAAGAGTTTTGGATTGGGATTAAGACAGTTGTGCTCATCCTTAATGTGTTTCCAGGATTGTCTCCTGCTTCCGTCACTTTTCACAAGTGGCCTCATGGCAGTTGCCGTGTTGAAAATGTTATTCAAAAAATAACTTTCTATCTCACTCAAACTTTAAGTCACAGGCTCTGTTATTAATGTATTTTCATAAGTAATAATTAATGATTCTAAAAGCTGCAAGCCTCTGATCAAAAAAGAAATGTAAAAGGATTGTTTTTCTTTAGCTGTAGGCATAAATGTACTTCCAAGGCAAACATACGAAAGCTTTTCCCTGTTTTTGATGTGCCATTAACACCGTCTTTAACTGCGCTTGAATTGATACTGTAATATGCTGAAGTACACTTTATTTGGGTCAGAACGCTGCCTGCTGGAAACAGTCATAAATTCATTGATTTTAATGCCCTAAGGCTGGTATACAGCACTCGTGCCATTTTTGTGAGATTATCGAAGTCTGCCAAGACCTGAAGTTTTTAAGTGCTCTCCTCGTGCTACTCAATATCCTAAATAATGACTTTTCATTTAAAGTTCTTATTCAGATCTTTGATAGCATATTGTTCTGTCAGGTTTTGATTATAATATAGACAAGAATAGTGGAGGCGACAAAAATAGATCTTCAAATGAGATTATGATGTATATGTTAAGATCTGCCTCCGGAGGGCTTTCGTGATTTTTTGCTCAGTGACTACAGTATTGCATCTTCTTGAGTTACAGCAGTTATTAAACCAGTTGACAAGAGAGATGCAGTAGTTGCCTTGAAAAGAGATTAGTCTACTGAAGGAGGACTTTCTGTAGCTCAGAGGCTCCTCTTCCAATAGGAATTCTAGTTCTGGATAGCCTTGAAATTTATTTTGTGTTCTACCATTAATACTCATAAACACTACAAGATTCATACAGCTCTTTTTTTGCTTACTGTGTCTGTTTCTGTGGCTTCTGAGATACAAGGATCTTTCAGTGTGTGTGAGGCAGTGATCATCCTCTTGCCAACTCATCTGCAGGCAGGGCTTTTACAGTTTGGTAAAGATCTAAGTCAAGATAAATAATCCTTCAACTGTAATTGTATTTAATTCAAAAGTGGAAGTTGCCATAGGCATATTTTTACATCATGTATGTAAATTACATATTATGGTGCAGGGCACCGCTGCTTCCTAATCTGACTACAAAAATTCTACATGTGTTTAAATAAGCAGAAATTAAGCTTTTAAACTTCTTGAAACACAATAGTTTTTTTTCATAACATTGATATACAAGGCATGTTTTCATAACATTTCTGCACTTTTTTCAACTATTATTGCTCTTACATTACCAGTAAGTAGTATTCTAACATTTCTTTTAAGGATGAGTAAACTTCACTGTATTTTTTAACTAGAAAATGGAAGATAATATTCATTTTCCCTTGGAAAAATGACTGTATGAAAATGCATCTTCCTACTGGATGTGTTTGCTTTATTGATTAAAGAGTCAGGACACCAGGGTTTAATTCACATTGGATTTTGACACTGTGGTAACTTTTTGCTTTCCATATATCCTAATTTTGATATTTGAAAACAGGGAAGTATTTCAAATTCACTTTTCTGAAGTGCTTTTAGGTAAAAGAAGCCATGGTTTCCTTATTTAAATAATAACATGGGTGATTTTGTTGTGCTGGGTGAGCAATTTGAATACTAAGCTGTATAACGCTATCACTGGCAACACAGAGTTAGCTTTCCTCTATTAGCCTTGTTGTACAATATGTCCTTTTGTCAGTTAAAGGAAAGACCCAATTTTTTTACTTTATTTGTTACAAAAGTCTTGTTCCTCAACGGAACAAATTCATGGAGGGAAATGGGGGAGGTTGATAAAACAAGACTTTTTTTCCCAATGTGAGAAAGAAGCAATGCCATGAAATGTTAATGTTACTGTGTTTGCTGGAAGTGTGCATATATATATATATATCAATATTGATAGTGCAGCAATGGGTTTACTGTGGTTAATTCAAATGGAGGAGCAATGTCGCAAATGGCTTTTGAAGAGAAATATTTCCTTGAGAAATTAATTTAGAAACCCAGTGTTTTACTACCAAAGCCTCTGGAAGTCAATGGAAACGTTTGCTGCTGATGTAGATCGTTGCTGCACGACATGCTGCTGTATGGCCACAGCGGTCTGTTTACTTGTCCCTAGCTATCTCATGAGCGTAACGGATCTCTGCCAGGAATTGTTTCTTGGAGATACTCAGAACAGGCACAGTTCCATCAACCTTTCCTTTGGCTGCTAGGCTGAACTGTGATAAGAAGGTCCTGAAAGTAGGTTTTGGGTCATAGGTTGGACTCAACGATCTCAAAGGTCTTTTCCAACCTTATGGTACTGTGATACTGTGATTATTCTACTACCTGAGCAAGGGGGGATATGGCAAGTGTTTAAATGTCTGTATGTAGCACATATTAACTCTCTCGATTAGCTTTGATGTTATTATTCACAGTTTAATTTACATGGTATGGCTTTGGAAATAAAAAAAGAAGATATTGAAGAGGTACCAGGCAAGCTTTTCATATAGTGTCAGTTTGGGATAAAGGAATAAAAGATTCTAATAATATCTTTCAAACGTTAATCTCTGCAAGATGTCATGAAGACCAGAATTAGAGCAAAATGTGGTCTTTGCCGTCTTTGCCTGTTGTGACTCAAAGAAACTTTTGATCACTTAAAAAGAGAATTCAGCACTTAAAAGGCACACAAACCAGTAGAATTTCCACAATAATCCAATTCCCACTTTACATCCCAACAGGGTCTATTTTCAATGCATTTCACATGAGAAAATTACACTGTTCTCACCATTGTTTGTGTGTGTAGTTCTCCATACCACATGCTGTAAATACACCCCACAGTGTCAGATCCATGCTGTGACCAACAATATATGCCCAGTGGGCTAGGCTAGCAATATCTACTGTATGTTTATGTTTTTTCCTTTTCATTTTTGCACAGCTGCTTCTTGACTCTCTTAGTCCGGCAGTATGGCTTGCTATAGTTTGGGGCACTGTAAAGCGGTTTTGAAAAAGCATATAGTAACGCAGCATTTGGACTCGGAAATGAAAGCTCAAGCTCTCTACTGCAAGGCATTTATTTTCTAAAAATTTGCAGCGTTTTCAGCAGGACAGAAAATCTGCACACCCACACAAGTGTTTGTAGAATTGGTAGATAATGCAGTGGCACCTCAGTGGCTCACTCTTTTACCAAATGACATTTCACAGCAGAGTACACCTTAGCTTCCTGAGCCGTGTTGGATATCAAAGGAAGTAAAATTCAGCCTAAAAACTCTTTTTGAAATATTGGAAATGACAACTTGCCTGCTCAGAAAGGAAGAATTTTATTTCACAGAAAGTGAAAAAATATTTTAGAAAAAGACAAAAGGGAAATGTTACGTCCCTTCTTAATTCCGTGGATGCCACGCTTGGGTTGGTGAAAATTGAGTCATGAAAAGTACCGAATAATTTGAGAAGCAGCAACGTTTGTCTAGTTTTGTGTTTAAAAGGTTCTTGGAGTGGCTAAAGTTTTCTAAAATTTCGTCTATCACTTTGCAAAGCTGGGCTTTGAAATCTGACCTGTAATCACGTGTGTGAGTGGTCAATGAAACCTCACATTTCTATTTCTGTTTCCTGATTTGTTTAACCGAGGCCACTGAAACTCAAGTAACGGAGCACGAATACTCCATATTGACTTTCAAATAGCCTTGGCGTTACTCAANGCAAGGGGGGATATGGCAAGTGTTTAAATGTCTGTATGTAGCACATATTAACTCTCTCGATTAGCTTTGATGTTATTATTCACAGTTTAATTTACATGGTATGGCTTTGGAAATAAAAAAAGAAGATATTGAAGAGGTACCAGGCAAGCTTTTCATATAGTGTCAGTTTGGGATAAAGGAATAAAAGATTCTAATAATATCTTTCAAACGTTAATCTCTGCAAGATGTCATGAAGACCAGAATTAGAGCAAAATGTGGTCTTTGCCGTCTTTGCCTGTTGTGACTCAAAGAAACTTTTGATCACTTAAAAAGAGAATTCAGCACTTAAAAGGCACACAAACCAGTAGAATTTCCACAATAATCCAATTCCCACTTTACATCCCAACAGGGTCTATTTTCAATGCATTTCACATGAGAAAATTACACTGTTCTCACCATTGTTTGTGTGTGTAGTTCTCCATACCACATGCTGTAAATACACCCCACAGTGTCAGATCCATGCTGTGACCAACAATATATGCCCAGTGGGCTAGGCTAGCAATATCTACTGTATGTTTATGTTTTTTCCTTTTCATTTTTGCACAGCTGCTTCTTGACTCTCTTAGTCCGGCAGTATGGCTTGCTATAGTTTGGGGCACTGTAAAGCGGTTTTGAAAAAGCATATAGTAACGCAGCATTTGGACTCGGAAATGAAAGCTCAAGCTCTCTACTGCAAGGCATTTATTTTCTAAAAATTTGCAGCGTTTTCAGCAGGACAGAAAATCTGCACACCCACACAAGTGTTTGTAGAATTGGTAGATAATGCAGTGGCACCTCAGTGGCTCACTCTTTTACCAAATGACATTTCACAGCAGAGTACACCTTAGCTTCCTGAGCCGTGTTGGATATCAAAGGAAGTAAAATTCAGCCTAAAAACTCTTTTTGAAATATTGGAAATGACAACTTGCCTGCTCAGAAAGGAAGAATTTTATTTCACAGAAAGTGAAAAAATATTTTAGAAAAAGACAAAAGGGAAATGTTACGTCCCTTCTTAATTCCGTGGATGCCACGCTTGGGTTGGTGAAAATTGAGTCATGAAAAGTACCGAATAATTTGAGAAGCAGCAACGTTTGTCTAGTTTTGTGTTTAAAAGGTTCTTGGAGTGGCTAAAGTTTTCTAAAATTTCGTCTATCACTTTGCAAAGCTGGGCTTTGAAATCTGACCTGTAATCACGTGTGTGAGTGGTCAATGAAACCTCACATTTCTATTTCTGTTTCCTGATTTGTTTAACCGAGGCCACTGAAACTCAAGTAACGGAGCACGAATACTCCATATTGACTTTCAAATAGCCTTGGCGTTACTCAAGCCTGTTTATATAAAAGTTTGCTCTAAAGTTGCAGATAAAACCCCAAGGCAGAATTATAGAAAAATACCGTGACGTACCCAAATTATGCCAGGTGTGTATTTACAGTGTCATACCTGAACCCTTTTGAAGTGCTCTAGGGTTATCCAGAACCCTAGAAATGCAGATTGAGGCTAATTTCTAAGTTGTTCTGTGCCTACTAGACTAAACTGATATTTCTTCAGTGTAAAGCATAATTAATTGCAACTTGTGAGGATTAGTATTAGTGCAGTGTTTCTTTTTGAAAATAAACACAAAATAATGCATTGGTTAAGAACCAACTTCCCCAAAGACTTTAATAATGAGAAACAGAGGATTGTAAATATATGTACATTAATACATGCATTTACATATCAATATATAACATGTATCAGACATAAATTAAGATACACATATTTAATTATTATTTATTTTATCACATTATTTTTTAAGGAAAATGCAGCTACTGAGCTTTTAAATATTTTTATTTTTGACTGAAGTAGTCAGTTTCCTTTTCACTGAATCCTCTGAGTGAAAATTGTCAGTATACTTCAGTGATACTTTTTTTGTTTAAAAATCTCTTTCAATGGATTTGAAATACATATTTAGAACCCTTCAAAATGAAAGAGAAAATTTTTAATCAAGCTGTCACTCTTAAAGTTCTACTTAACTGAAGTATTATTTATTTGGGAACCAAGACAAATTTTAAAAATATCAAAGATAACAGCCAAAAATATTTGTATGTGCTTAACAGCTGTTTATTACTGGATTGTCATTTGCTGCTTGTCAGGAACCAGGATATAATTCTTTCTGAGGAATGATAATCAAATAGTATCATAAACAGATTTTTTCTTAATTTGTGAATACACGATTAAATGAAGCTACTTCTCAGCCTAGTGGGCCAAGAACATGAATCCTAATTGACATCCAGAGTCAAGTTATCCTTTGTTAGGGAGTTTATTTAAACAAGATATCTTAAAGGTTGGCAAGGATCTTACAAAGAGATCACAAACAATTCCAGTATAAATCCAGCTAGAATTCTGCCCTGGAATTAAGGAATTAAAGTTCTAAGAAATATTCTTGAGGAATTCATGGCAGAGCAAGAAATATTTGTCCTGTTTGCAAATACACTGGAGGTAATTTTTGTCCCGACAGTTACATGCAGATATGTGTGCTATAAAAAAAAAGGAGTTAAAATCATTTTTACTTGCAAATTAACCAGAATGCTGGAAAGTTTGTTTAATCTAAAAAATTCTGCTTTTAGTTACAAGAATATAGAATTAAATTTCTCTCCTGAACAGGAAAGATAATGAAATTTTCCCATTTATTAACTATACTACTGGATAGTTAATCAGAAATACTAGCAAAATACATGGATTTTGTTATAGTACTTGCCTACCGTTTGAAAGCGCCCTTGAATAAGCATTTCATGATTCCTATAAAATAGTAAAATGCATGCAGTTCTTTATGAAGAATTGGTAGAGTAGGAACACCACGTTGTCTTTCAGCCACTACGTTAAAACATTACAAAAAGGAAAATTTAAATATAATATTTTGTGGTTACTGGCACAGATGGACAATTTTTCTCAATTCAGGGTCTATAGCAGAATAAAATTCTGAGCAGATCCTAAAAGGCCTTCAGGTTTGACTCTAGCAGCTGCAACAAAGCCTTGACTTCAGAGGACCATAATTACCTCAAAGAAATTACTGCACTGTATTGTATCCACAGCAAATATACAAAGCCATACAATTTTAATCAGCTAAAAGCTTTAGATTCCACAACATGAAGAGCTGTATTTCAAAATTCTGTTGGGAATGATGCAAGTGTAACCCTGAGATCAGATCCATTAGAAACCAAAATTGCAATATTACAGGAAAGAACATGATACTCAGAATGATGAAGTTGGAAGCAAGACAGGGTTTCAATCAAAATAACAATTGTTATTTAACGTCAAAATCGACACCTAACCCTCCCAGATAGGTATCTGGAGATAGCTTAGTTTTTTAAGAAAAACAAGACCAGTGTGAGAAGGTGAGTGGGGAGAAAAGAAACTATACTAGAGAGGTTTTTTCTTTAGAAAACACTTATTCAATTAACCAAACGCAAATAAATATTCATGTGTACAGTCAAGGAATTTGGTACAGTCAAATCAGTGATTCATGCTTGCAGTCCTTAGAATGTAATTCCATTGGCAAGATTTATTTCTAAAACCTTAAAACTGAGTTATATTTTATGAAACAAGAAATTCTTTAAATCCTACTTTCTTGGCTCTTGAATCATATTAATATTTGCTGTTTATTATCATAAACCTTTTTTAATTATTTTTGCATGATCTGAGTAGTTAGTGTTTTTGCAAACATATTTATGTTGTTTTTCTGTAGTGTTTAAGAATTAAACTGCTAAAAAAAAATTATACTAAATATTTAGTCTGTCTCGGAAATCAGTGTAAACTACAGACTTGGTAATCCTTTTAAAATGCCTGCTTGCATTTGCTTTGGGTATTGTAGGCAAAGTATTGCTTACAGCCATTTCACTTGATGCCAGTGGAAATTTTTAATATAACAGGAGTCAGATAGCTGAATACCTTCCATGGTGCAGGCATTCCACTTTTTTGTGTGTGTATAACTACTGTCAGGGTTTCGATCACAAGAAGAAACGCTGAATGTGTTGCTTAGCATACTCCTTCCTTTATCAGCGGGAAAGACATTTGAGATGATGCAATTCAAGTTAAGAAATCTGAACCAACGATTTCAGTGATCTGATTGTTTGAGTTCCTGGTGATACCTCAGTAGTGGCTGGTGAGGATGACAAATTATCCATGGAGACAAGAAGCTGCACACCTGTAGTTATTTTCATTGCTACGTCGCGTAATAGCAGACTCTGGGATGAATAGACTCATAGATCAATTAAACATTGGCAACACTATAAGAAATTACTCAGTACCAATGCAAAGACAGTTTCCAGTCAAAGAACTAGGAAAACAGTTATCCATTTATTTCAGGGTCGTTGCCCCTCCTCTCTGAGTCATTGCTACTGGCCTAATTCCTGTATCTGATTTGTTCTCTTGAAGAGCCTCCAGCAGGCGCGGTATTTAATACAAATACTTGCAGTCCTCAGTAACGCCCTGGAGTCAATAACGTAGTGGTGAAGTTTTAATACTCACTGATCTGTTTTCAGTTGATTATCCTGAAAATAATATCTACTTGCCCTCTTGGCAGCTCCAAAGGCTATAAGGAACAGGTGGGGTGTTTTCTTTCCAGGAAATGTCAATTTGATGTCTGGAAGCAGATGCAGTTTTCCCCAAATCAGTGTGGGTCTTCTAACTTCTAGGAGCTCTAAATAGCTGACAGGTGATAATACATCTAGTCAGCTCAAAGCATATTCTGACTGTACTGCCAGCGGGTAGATGGGAAACTCTCACTTCTACAATGGGGATCTTAAAGTGATCAATGTTTAGAGCAAGTAATCATGTTTAAAAAGCTTTCTGAATACAAAATCAACTCAGCCACCTTACTAGATACGTGTAATTGATACAGCTATGTACACAGAAACATTATTTTGAAAAGAGTTGGTATATTGGTTATCTAACATTAAAAATAATTTTCATGGAAAACCAGATTATTTAAATCTCAATTGTAGGCAGCTCTTAAATGAAGGAGGATACAAAAGTCTGAATCTAATCTGACCTCTGGTGTCAGCTCCAGAACAAGGATATAAGCCTAAAACAATAAGTAATTTTCTTCCAGAAACCTATTTTCACTTACTGTTCACTTTAGGTGCATCAAGTGTGGCTCTGTGAGTGCAGTTCTCATGGACTGAAAGCTTTTTCTCCAGGTTCTGCTACTGTTTTGGTGCCTTCTGCAGTTATACACATTATTCTAAGCATGCATTATTTAGTTCTTTTGAGAGAAGAGGAGGACAAGGGAAGAGGAGTTCAGATATTAGAATTTTTCACTTGCTCTCAATCCTACTGTATCAATTCAGCCTTCCTTGGTCTGAGAGAGAACCATCTGGTTTTCCTCTCACCTTCCAACTTTCCCCGGGATTTGGTCCAGCATTTAGAAAGAAATATTTTCTTCTAGATATAATAATTTGATCTTTGAGAGATGCATCTCTGATGATGCTCGGCCAGTACCCAGCTTTCGTTTCTGCTCCATCTAGTTCTTTGTATACATTTATTGCAAACTATGTACCCCCAGCTGAATATTTGATATCATTCAGAGATGGATAAGTCCGGGTTATGGTCAATGTCTCGTGTGGAACACAGCCCACTTAGAAAGCAGATAATCGAGGATGGGAATCAGGCATCCACAGCCATGGAAGATCTTCTGTCTTTGAGGCCGAAGCAATTCTAATACCAAAAGAGAAAGATGGAATATTTATGTCTATGGAGACTGTGCACAGACCTGGTGCACACGGTGTGACAAAGCCTGAGGCTCCTGGGGCTGCCCAGAAGACCATTTTCAAAAGGAAATGAGTAATAGCCAAGATGATCTACGAGAAATAATACTCGCGCAGTTTAGGGATCTCTGATCCTACATTTCCTTCTGAAATGCAATGGCTTTCACTCTTTTTTTCACATAGCAAAAAAGGTTAGACCTGTATTCCTTTTGCCTCCCTCGATGTGACTTGGATATCTGAATTATGAGGATCTGGCCCTTTGTACGTTTGCAGCTTTACAGAAGGTAAACTGGATTTTCATGAACTTGTCCAGGTATGTAATCATCTCCAATACAGAATATGCTCTTGAAAAATTGCTTAATATATTATAAGACATTCAATCAAAAGAAAAAATGTCCGCTTATTTGTGATAACAATTTTCATACCCATTCTGGGTGAGAAAGGTCTTGGATATTTAGTACACTCGAAGAACTACGAGCCATAAGAAGCAAATATTTAAACCTCAGACCTGCAAATATTCAATTAGATTATTTTTACCATCAGGAAATCCAAACAAGTTTCACTATATGGTGGGTAAATGATCTGCCAAACCCCACTTTTTAGAATAACAGTGATTTTTGGGTGTATACAATGATATTGCCAATAACTCCGCAAATGGATGACCCTGTCAGTCGGCATTGTATAGTGCAGGAATGTAGGTTATATACATAGATAGACAGACTGACTGACTGACTGACTGACCAATCAGCTGACCAACTGTACTTCCGAGGGGTGATATTCAAGGGAGAAAAACTACTGGCAAGTTAAAAACTCCTGAAAAAGACAAGATTTAAAATAGAAAGGATGACACAAACCTAACAATAGCATTGTGAATGGCGACACTGTCATCCTGAATGGAGATCTGCTTGAGTCAAATAGGATAACAATGCTCTTTTTCTTCATTAAGGCCATTAAAATCTGTAAGGCCATGGGACCTGAACAGACATAAAGGTTTTAAAAAGTAATGAGGAGAGACTAATGCTCATTGCTGCGTACTTACTTGAAGAGTCCTATTAAGTAAAAGTTTGTGCTAATTTGCGCTCTCTGAAAAATCTAGGCAGAAAAGTCTAATTTCCGCTGTTGCATGAGTTCAGAAAAAAACCTCCACATTTTTTTCTCAGTATTACCATATAAATATTATGAATGCCTTTTGGAGCGTGAAATGATTTTTACTACTGTAACTAGAGATGTTATTTGCACATAACATCAAAATATAAGAATTCACCAACACTCTCTCTGTGCCTCACTATGCTGTTTCAGTGAAGTTCTCTGGGAACACTGCAGTTTTCTATTGTTTTTTGGAAGTGCTAATATTAGCTGGAAATGTGATAAGAATTATTTAAGAAACTAATTGCACGCTTTCTACTTGGCATTTGAATTTTGCATCTTTAGAATTCATCTTTTCAGAGTGCTTTGTTTATTTTCTATTAACACCCCGTAATTTTTTCATAATTATAGTGGGAGGCTAAAGAGAATATGGAACAAGGAAAGATTTGCATTTTCTTTAATACAGTAGTTTGTGATTGGATCTGACCTTTTTTTTTTAGACTCATCTTAAAAACCAGTTTTGCTAAGGCTGGCATGAACACCACAGAGCATAGAGAGACCAAATAGAGAGACTATTCATCCTTTACTCTATTCATTTGTCATATGACTTGGGGAAGGCTAAATCAATCAATCAAAGCTCTGCAAAGCAGTATTAAGCAATGTAATTCCTTATTAAATCTCGATTCCAATGTAGATATCACACCAAAGAAAAGATCTTTTAAAGTAAATCTTACCATGAAAACAGAAAAAAGAAAAATTGCTGTTTTTTCTGTGGCCCTAAGACTATGCTGAAAAGCACATCTGAAAAAAAATGGAGCTGTGACTTCATGTTTGAGTTTTTGCCTGTTAAAACATATTACTGCAGGCCTCTGTTTTTTTTGCACTTGTAACCCTAGTAAGAAAATGGCATGCAAGAAAAATCTTCTGGAAAGATTGTCTAATGGCTGTGTAAACAGCAAATGCTTGCCACATATGGGCATTAGGAGTTTTTTTCTGCAAAAACTGACTACTGAACAGGGTAGAGCTCTGAAATGTAGTAGCAAAGCAAATATTTTGGGTGAGGTTTGGAAAAGGTTTGGCAATGCTCTTACCAGAGACTGATACGTTTTCACAGGATCACAGAATCGCTTGGCTGGAAAAGACCTCTGAGATCATCGAGTCCAACCGTACCTGTCTCCCTACTAAACCCTGTCCCTGAGAAGGTCATCTAACTGTCTTTTAAACACCTCCAGGGATGGTGAAGATGCCTTCCGCAGAAAGCTAGAAGTAGCTTTGTGTTCAAAGACCTCAGTTTTTAACTACTCCGATATTTACAGGAGAGACAACACAGCAAGGCAAAAGGAAAATCTAGACCATTGATGACAACGTCTTGACAAAATTGCTAGAGGAACCAGTGTGGGGAGGTGGTGTGCAGGACCTCATACTTACCAACAAGGAAGAGCTTGCTGGGGATGTGAAGGTCAAAGGCACCTTCGGCTGTAGTGACTAAGAAATGACGGAGTTTAGGAGCTGGAGAAGAGGGAGCAGGGCAAAAAAACAAGATTGCAACTCTGGACTTCAGAAGAGCAAGTTTTAGTCCCTCCAGAGAACTGCTTGAAAGACTCCTATGAGATTGGCACTAGAGGAATAAAGAAGTCCAAGAAAGCTGGATGATATTCAAGAATCACCTCCTCCAAGCTCAAGAGCTGGTCCCTCCTATAGAGCAGAGAGTCAAGGGAGAGTGCCAGGAAGCCTGCACGGATGGGCAAGGAGATTCTGGCAAAATTCAAACACAAAAAGGAATTCTAGAGAAAGCAGAAGAAGGGACAGGTAACCTGGCAAAAATGCAGAGGCACTGCTTGAGTATGCAGGGACACAATGAGCAAAGTCAAAAACCACCTGGAGCTGGAGCTGGTGAGGGATGTCAAAGGCAACATGAAAGGCAAGTACTTACGTAGTGAAAGGGAGACTAGGGAAAACATGAGTCCTCTGCTAAAAGGGGAAGATTTGGTGACACAGACATGGAAAAAGCTGAGGTACTGAATGAGTTCTTTCCCTCGGTCTTACTAGCAAGACCTTGGTGATCAGGGGCGAAACTGTGGACAAAGGAAGACATACCTTGGTAGAAGAGGATCAGGTATGGAAATACTTAAGCAAACTGGGCGTATGTCAGTCCATGGGTCCTGATAGGGTGCACCCACACATGCTGAGGGAGTGTCTGATGTCATTCTTAATCATCTTTGGATGATCATGGCAATTGGAAGACTTTTCTTAGGGCTGGAGGAAAGCAAATGTCACTTCATTCCTGTTTTCAAAAAGAGCAAGAAAGAGGATCCAGGGAACTACAGACTGGGATTGGGTTACCTTCCCAGATTCTGGGAAGGAAATAGAATAAGAGGCAAGGGGCACAAACTGAAATGCAGCAGGTTTTATCTGAACACTCAGAAACACTTGACTGTGAGGGTGGCTGAGCACTGTCACAGGCTTCCTTGAGAGGCTGTGGAGTCTGCACCCTCAGAGAGGTTCAAAAGACATCTGGACACAGTTCTGGGCAACCTGCTGTAGGCAACCCCTGATGAGCACAGGGGGCTGGGCAAGATGACCTGCAGAGGTCCTTGGTGGTCTCAACTGTTCTGTGATTCTGTGGGTGGACAAGAAAACCCAAAAAGAAAGGTTTCAAAATATAGTGATGGTCCTGAAAGAAGTGAACTCACAGCTATGGCTTTGGCAAGGATGAAGTAAAGGTTTCAGAAGGCTACCTCAAAAACAATAAGTGGAAAAACTTGGCTTCTACTCTCAGTCTGCTTTTTGAGGGTTGGCAAATGTGCCCGGAATACGGCAAATGCTGGGGCATGACGGAAAGCAAAACCACAACAGCTCATGGAGGTGGGCACTTGAGGAACTGTCCAATTGGAATTTCCAGCCACTGCCCCCTTTCCTCAAATGACATCACCTCCTGGTTTTCCTGTGAATAGAGAAGGAATCTAAATTTCTTTACAGATTTTGTATAGGAATTATTTTAATTACCCTATTTATAGGGCTAAATACAGACCATAAATGGAACGATATTTGAGGTCAGCTTAAATAAAGAGAGTGCACCAAGAGGAGAGGGTTACTGTGCTTTAGCAAGGAAAATCAGTCTAACATATTTTAGTTGGTTGCGTTACACCCATGCATGGCTTATAACCATCACAGAAATTCTGAAGACAACTTTCCATCAACTAGTAACGACAGCCTTAAAAAAAAGGAGGTTTTGTTCTGTGCTACCATTTTTTTTTGCTTGCCCTGGAAAGATCAGGAAAGAAGCGATTGTCACAAGTCTCTGCAGTTAGCGTAGAAGTTTCCCTGTCTGATGTCATGAATGTACGGATCGTAGTGTTTGATCTTCACAGCTTCTCAGAGCAGAATTGTTCTAGATAAATTTTTGTATCTATGAGAGCTGAAAACACACATAACAATAAAATTCAGAAGCCACAAAAGAACACAATATTTTCATTTGTATTTATTCATATAGGCCAGTTAATTGCGACAGAATTGGAGAAGATTTAAGTGCTCATTGATAAAAGAGTAAATCCTTATGGGGCAAAAAATGTGTTTGTTGATTACTATGTACTGGCTTTCAAGTGATGAGGAATTTTTGGCTCCTAGATAAAAAAATTAATGAAAAATCTTAGCAAAATGGAAAAAAATACGAAGTCTTTTAATTGGGTAGTACGCATTATCTCTTAAATTCTTGATTTAGCATTTTAGTTTCAGCATTTCTATTTCATCACTTGACTTCCCAGTCACCTCCTCTGAAAGAAAATTTAGACTTTTCAGGAAATTATGAGCTTTGTTGAAGTGTTGGAATTCGACTAAAGGCTGAGTAAGGATTCCTCACATGAAAGAGACTTTATAGCAACAGTTCCCGAGATGTGCAGGTATGTTTGCGTGGTTCAAGAGCATTGTATAAGGACATAATCAGTTATGAAATCCTAATTTTCTCAGTTTCTCGGAGTTCAAGGAATTCTTGCTTCAAAAAGCAGCAGTAGAAATAATATTGTTGTTTAGCAAACCATCTTGGACAGATTGCAGAAATCTGTTAAATATTAATTCCATTAAGGCTGAACATTCAACTGAAATTAATTGCAATGCTATGTAAAAATAACATCATCAATTCGTTTCAGAAGGGATATAATTAAATTTATAAAAGCTTATAAGTCATATTTTAAATAACATAGTGAAGTCTATAATAATTTAGTTGTATATTCAAGAGTAATATAGGTAAAATTTGAGAAGAAAAGATGAGATATGTATACTTAGTTGTCTGCATATATATTTGTGTGGAAGTGTGGGTGTTACACATGTGCACATACAGATAACACACAAACACACACTATATATATGTATAAACATGATTGAGGAACTAGGAATTAAAACAGAATATAAACTGGGTTTGGACAACCAGCCTACAGATGTCCTGTCTGTGCCTGTCAAGATTAATGAGCTTCTGAATTTCTGCATCCATGTGCACGAATCTATTTGCACATCCATTTCCTGCTATGTGGGGTTTAACAGCATGGAGTTATGACTGGATATGTGTTGATCCAGACAGCCAGACTGATGCCTGATCTCGACATTTGGGGAAGTTGGTTACTGGAACGTGATGTAGCATGATAAATTAGCAAGGAAGTACAGATGCAGTGGCTCTGTCCTCAATGAACATAATTGGAGACAGCAAAGAATTTAGAATATTAGGAAAGAATTATAGTGCATGCTGTATATTTGCTGAAGTTTTTTTAGGAAAATAAACCTTTTATTTTAATTTTCTTGTTCAGTATTTCTCTCTGTCCTTTCTCGTTTGGCCCATCAGCCACGTGGATAATTTTCAGAAAGAATAAAGACAGATATGTAAGTAGGAAGGGAGAGAGAACTCAGTATAAGTACTTTTCCCATTCATATATGTCTTGTCTCATGGTATATTTCCCCTCAAGGACATTCACAGGGCAATAACAACATGAAGGTTGCTGAAAATATGTAGCAATGTACTGCATGCTTTTTATCCTCTTTAACTCAAGACAGATAACATTTGAATGTAAAACATCCCTGGATATCACTGCGAAAAAAATGGAAATACAAGATGAGCGATGCAGTACTTGATTCACAGTATCACAGTATCACAGTATCATAAGGTTGGAAAAGACCTTTGAGATCATCGAGTCCAACCTATGACCCAATACCTACACCTACAACTNACTACAGCCTCCCTTCAGGCAGTTGTAGAGGGCAATAAGGTCTCCCCTGAGCCTCCTCTTCTCCAGGCTGAACAACCCCAGCTCCCTCAGTCGCTCCTCACAGGGCTTGTGCTCCAGCCCCTTCACCATCCTCGTCGCTCTCCTCTGGACACGCTCCAGCATCTCAACATCCTTCCTAAACTGAGGGGCCCAGAACTGGACACAGCACTCAAGGTGCAGCCTGACCAGTGCTGAGTGTAAGGGAATGATGACCTCTCTAGTCCTGGTGGCCACACTGTTCCTGATGCAGGCCAGGATACCATTCAATGATTGTGAAGTTCAGTGCACTGTAAGGAGCTGTGGCATAAATGTTCAGAGGAATGATTCAGTTTTCTCACCCTGCACATTAGAAGATTCAAGAGAAATGTCTATGGGATGGCTGACCTGCTTTTCTGGTCCATATAGGTATGGAGCTGCTATTTCTAACTCCTGATCATGGACTTTGGCCACTGTAGGGACCTACTTGCTGTTCGTATGCAATGTGGGACTAGGTAGAGAAGCCAGTGACTGGAGACCTCACCGACTACACCGGCACTTTGCTTGCCCACATGGTCAACAGCTTTGATGAGAAGGTGGCATATTCTGCATCATCAGCCAGTACCAAAACCATTAGTGCGTTCATGCCTAGTTTTGCTCTTTGTTGTAGTCTGTAACTGGTGTGTGCTGCCATGCTCCAAGCACCCACTGGTCTAACAGGCTGCTGCTTATAGATACAAGCCTTGATCTCACGGTTTTGGATATCTCATGGTTGTGTCAGGGAAAGGCTCCATTAAGTTTGGTGGGCTTATGAAAAAAAATGTCTTCTATTTCATGCTCTATTGAGTGGGTTTTCAAATGAAGAAATGGGTACCTAACTGTCCAGCCTTAAATGTTTTATTAAAAGGACTCAGGACTTCCTGTGCTTCTTGTTCTTTTTTCTAGGAAGACCAGTTACTGTAATAAAAATGAATCGCCATTTCAAGATATCTGGCATACATATGTAAAGACAAATCACTTTCTGTCACGCTTCTATTATTGTAATTATGTCTTGAAAAGGAGAACACAATCAAAAATACAGAAGGTCTAAATCTTCGGAAGAAATGCTCTTGTAAATGAACCCTCTACTCACATGGAGAGAAAAGATCCAGGCTTAGATCCACAGTATGTAGCCTGATTCTGTATATGGGAAAGCTTACTGTAAGACCAAAATCAAATTAACTCTGTGTTCAGAAGGTAGCCTGCACTGTCTAATTTCATTTTCAGATTTTTGAATACTTTGTCTTAGCTAATGAAGAATACAGACACGTGATGCAGAGAAGAACTCAACTTCATTGACTTCAAAATCGTTGTCTTCAAACACTTCTGGGCAGAATGGCATGAATGGAATAAGAAAACAGACTTTCAGCTGCAAATCCCTATTAGAAAGATTTGTCTTAGTGATAGGGTGTCAGGATTCCATTTTCAAAGAAGGGTAAAGACGCTAAGAGCATGAGAAAGGCTTTATTATGCAAATCACAGTATCACAGTATTGTAAGGTTGGAAAAGACCTTTGAGATCATTGAGTCCAACCTATGACCCAACACCTACACCTACTCCTACTTGTCAACTACACCATTGCACTAAGAGCCTCATCCAATCTCTCCTTAAACACCTTCAGGGATGGTGACTCAACCACCTCCCTAGGCAGAGCATTCCAATGAACAGTTACCCTCTCAGTGAAGAACTTCTTCCTAATGTCAAGCCTAAACCTCCCCTGGTGAAGCTTGAGACCGTGTCCTCTCGTTCTGTCACCGGTCGCCTGAGAGAAGAGACCAACCCCTGCCTCACTACAGCCTCCCTTCAGGCAGTTGTAGAGGGCAATAAGGTCTCCCCTGAGCCTCCTCTTCTCCAGGCTGAACAACCCCAGCTCCCTCAGTCGCTCCTCACAGGGCTTGTGCTCCAGCCCCCTCACCATCCTCGTCGCTCTCCTCTGGACGCACTCCAGCATCTCCACATCTTTCTCAAACTGAGGGGCCCAGAACTGGACACAGCACTCAAGGTGCGGCCTGACCAGTGCCAAGTTTAATTTAATTGCTGATGAATGAAAAATAGCATAAGAAAGGAAGTAGTTATTTTTCATCATTTCAGACTGCATGTGAGCATCAGTACATCCAAGTGCATTTACAATGTGGTTTATTCTAGAAATACCAAGTTGTTTGTACTACAGCATTATTTTAGTAGTTTTGTTTCAGGCTGCTGTTTTTACTTGAGGGAACCCAAATTAGGAACCTTGTGAAGTCTAAGTAGTTTCTGGTAATTTACACTAGATTTTTCTTCTCTAATTTCTTCATGATTTTTCTAAGGGATTCTATTTGATTTAATTCTGCAGAAGATTGGACCACAATATTACAAAGGTTTTTATTAAGCCTGGTATGTAAGGCTGCTAGGGCAAGATACCACCTGGGTGACGTGGCTTGCTTTGAGTGAAAAGTATTCCTACGGAGGTGTGTCAGGGCAAATAATTCATCCCTTCTAACACGAGAACCCAAAATACGTCTGACATGCCACTTCGAAACCCATGAAGCCACGTCAGAGACAACTTCTTGGCTGTGGCCATCCTTGGAAGAAATAACCACTGGTTGGAGCTCCTGTGTGTCATCCCACAATGCCTGAAAGGCCAGAGAGTCCCATACCTGTACCTGCAGCTTCTGCTGTCTCTCCTGCAGCAGGGTCTGCTCCAAATGCCATCCCTCCCTGGTACAGGTGAGGCATCAAGCCCCAGACTCCCTGTGTTTATCTGTGCGGCACTCACACTGATGTACCTAATATTAAGTGGCCTCCTTTGAGTAAATTGAGTCCTCTGTTTCTCTCCCACAGAAATCTTGACTCTTCAGCATCTGATAAATTTCTCCCTGGAAAACTGAATTTAGGATGACATACTCAGAGCTCACTCAGCCTTTCTAAATGAAGTCGAGCATCTCCCACGTGTTAACTAGATGGGCTGGAGGCTACTCCACAACTGACTTTGCCCTGGAAATATCAGAGATGAATATTGTCTTGAGAAAAATCTGAGGAGTTTTACTTTAGTTTGGTTGTGAGGAACGGCTGGTACGGGAACACTGTGAATTTGTGTGCATTATGTGACCTGTATATCGTGTTACAGGGAAGGTGTTCCTGCAACAGTGTTATTGTACAGAGTTAGACAGTAGAAAATGTGACCAATAGCACTTTCATGACCCAGAAGAAAACCAGAGATAAAGACTTCCTGTCCTCATACCGATGCTTATTAGTCCCCCACCAATAAGACCACCGTTTACTGGCAAATGCAGTTATCTCCCTTGGCATCTGAGTAGCTTAAACACCAACCAGTTTGTGGCTTTTTCTTCTCTCCTTTATAAACAGAGGATTACCCTTGTAAGGGACTGCGTAAATAGAAAATGTGATGGCTTTGCTTTAACAACACTAAGCCTGTCTTTTTTTTTCCTGGCAACAGTTTTAAGCATCCGTGTTTCATCCATATTAAGTGTAAACTCCCTCGTGTAAATCCCATTAAGGTTAATAGAATTTTAGTTTTACTGCTTAATAAATTTCAAAGTGGATTAACTTTTGAGAAATATATAACCAGCCATAATGCACAGAACACAATCCCATATCAGCACACATATAGTGTAGTTGAGATATGGGAAGTGCTAATGGAGAGATGATGAAGCAGCCTTGTTTTATATGTAAAGAAAATAGAACAGAATATTTTCAAGTTTGTAACTTAGCTGATATTTCAGTATCGCTTCTCTTTTAGTGTTTGTTGTTTTCTTTCGACACTTCTGCTCATTTTGAAATCACATTCTACCAGCTTTTGTGCTTCTGTGTTTAAAATAATAATGAATTATTGGAGACACCATCTTTTCCAAGCTCCTAGATCATTATGTAATCTCATATACCGAGTAATCAACGGACCCACTAGGGGAACTGGACAGTGAGAGAACTAGTACTCAACAGCAAGTATTTTAAGAGGATCATGGAATCATCTTGTAAGAGGATCTCATGGCTTTATGTTGTACATGTAACACTGAATGCACTCACAGAGACTCAGATTGATCCAGTTGCTTTTCTTCAAGTGCTGTTCCATTGGATTTGCCAACTTTGAAAGACGTGTTTAAGATAGAGCAACCTTTTTTTATTGGATGCAGGCAACACTCCGGGGCTCTTGGTCATTGTTGATGCTCTGAAGCCAAGGCAGGTGCTTTCCCCTGCCTCTCTGTGGGGTATTGCCCGTCCTTTTGGGTGAGGTCCAGCCTTCTCTTCTGGAACCCAGATTTAGCTAACAAAAGCAGACAAAGGTCTAAGCTTTCTAATGATCACCCATATACACATTTCTGCTAGAATTCTTTGCTATTATCCCATTGTCCACGTCCCTCTGTACATCTCACATTTTTTATGCCTTGCTGGTGTGGTGAGCTGGGAAATCTGTCTATGTATAACGATAAACTGCAGCCAAGGTTGTGAATCAGCAGACTCTCTTATTATTAATTATGTTCAGGAGACTGACCGAAAATGTCATTACAGGTTTCCATATTTATTATCTCAGAGAATTCCATATCCAATAAGAACATGACTTTTATTCTTTACATGCCAGCTGTGTAACTCTGCCTGTGATCTGAAAGTCAAGCTGTTATCTTTGATTTTAATGGGGGTTTTTTCAACAGAAACTTACCCTACAATATTGCTGCTAACTTGAGTAAGCATGGGGATGAGGCTGTTCTAATAACTCCATTGCTTCTGCAAAAAGCTGAGGTGAAAAAGGAAAGAAGTAAAAAAGAAAACAAACAAGACATTCTTTTTGTTATTAAAATAAATAATTATTGTCCCAAGGAGTTACAGGAACACCAGTGGTTCAAAAGTCTTCATAGTCCTTTTTAATAACTGTAACTGCACTCTTAATGTCTGATGGCAGCAAACAGCATCCGTCTAAACAGGCAAGGGGACTTATGCTTCTCTAAAGCTCATAATATCTTAAAATTGAAAAGCAAAATAAATATGACTCATTCATGATAACAGGAATTAGCTAGGAAGTTCAGAAGTACCACTCAAGATTTCAGTCTATGGTTTTCTTCCTGCAGAAGGATCCAAACTGACCCCATTTGATTCCAGTGTTCCAGGTCACATCTGATATAATCTTCAATTTCAGCAGTTTTTAGTTGACAGCTATGCAGAATCTGGATACCTGTATTTGCAATACTGTCTAAAAAATGCTTTCCTTTAAGAATCATTTGTAGTTCTTTATCTTTCCTTTGTCACTAAGACTCACAGCTAGGTTTGCAGCTGACTGTGTGACGAAAATGTCCACTTCTGCCTTTATTGAGTTTGGGGTGAATTAGGCTACTGTACCTTTGATGCCGACCGATGTAACGTGGATATTGGCTGCTCCATTTTTAACACCAAACAGTTCCAGAAATAGATGCATCAAACCCAGTTCACATAAATGAACCATCTTACACTTCCCTCATTTTTTGTCCATAGGAAAAAATACTCGTTATCAGTATCTCATTATGTGTTATTAAGTTGCGAAGTGGCTGCCTGCGCTATACAATATACATGTACTCCACATGTCAACACCACAAGTTAATTTTTAGGTAGCATGGATTTATCTGAGAGAGCTGACTTAGAGCAGCTTTTTCTTTACCTGCTCTATGAGGATCTTGAGGAGCAATTCTGAAGGATACTTTCTGTGGTCACTGTTTTGTTGATTTCACAACAAGCTGGTTCTTGGTTTGTTTTTTTTTTTTTTTTAAATAATACTTGTGGTGTTTCCTGTACTTCCCATTACTGACACACCTCGGTCCTGACTGGAGCAGAATAGGTAACAGCAAAGTTTGCTTTTGTATATTATTTAAATCTTTATTTGGTAAAGGATTATTTCATACAGTTCAGCTCTATGGGTATGGGTCTGTTTTCCACATATCCTGCCAAGAGAGTTTCCATTCTGGGGCTTCCTGCTTATTTCTTCCAGCTGCTTCTCTTTCTTATCCCTTCTGTTGTTATTCTCCTGTCTCTATTTTCATTACTGATGGAGGAGAAGCTTGGTTAGACTTTGAAATCATAATATAAATGTTCTTGGCAATTGTTTCTTTCTATACCCTTTCTAATTATTCTCCAGCGATTCCAATTATATTTTCCAGTTGGAGACAATGACTGAGGACTCAGTCAGAATGTTAAAGGTGCAAATAGTATTTTGAGGGGATTCTTAAGGAAGATACTCAAGACCAAGACACAGAAGCAGCTACACAGTGGCCAGAATGGTGTTGGCTCTATTTACCAGAGTGATGCAGGAAGGAAAACTCTTTAAATAGGCCTTCATTAGCTGTCTAGTCCCTAAGACACCCCACAAAGTCCGTCTGCAACACAAAGCTCCCTGACAAGCTCACCTTGCTGGTTCAACACCAGCAATAACAGAATTTGTAGGCTTCAGCCTTCTTCAATGGTGTGGGACTTGTTAAATGCACAAAATGAGGTGTGCGTGCAAGAGTCTTTCTAAAAGAGAATACAGGAAGTTGTTTTACTTCTGCTGAAGTCATCTGGCTACCTGTTACTTCAAAGGCATTAATCCTCTTCTCAGAAGTGAAGTAGTCCTCCTACATGCAAAAGTAACAACTGGCACAAAGGCAGCAAAGTACTGTTTTCTCACACGTGAAAGTATTTGCAGAATCAAGTCCTTTGTTGTTTTGTTTGTCTCTGTGCGTGTGTTTGTTTTCTCTACTTTTGGAACACATTAGGAAGCATCCTGTTCTTGTTATTTTTTTGAATAGTCTATTTTCTGTAGAAAGTAATATCCACATGGTAAACTCCTATTCATCAAAACCGTGCCAAGAATGTGCCATTTTAAAGCTAAATATATGTTATTTTATTTTACTTTAAAACAAGCCAAAATACATACCAAGAACATAGCTCTTGATGGTGTTGGTCCTATTTTCAAACGAGTATTTACTATGTGAGGCTCTTCTGTGAAACAAGCTGAGTTGGTAAGGGGCTGCTTTATGAAAGCATTAGAGAAAGCAGTATCTCTTCCTCCTCTCATTGTGAACTTAGCCTTTAATTGTACAAATACATCTTTTTCTATTCTTGGTGAATCACGCGAAGCATGACCTTGTGTGCCCAATGTAGCTGTACCTGGCTCACTAGCACCTTTCACTTGGTTTCTAGGAGTCTTTTTCCAGGGCACTTAAAGATTACCTAAAAAAGTGGAAGTAAAGGGTTAGTACCTAGGACCTTCTGTGTCAACTCTTACATCCTCCTGTTGACATGAGTGGCTGATGTGGTCCTGGTTTTTTTCCCTCTCGATGAGTGCTAAGTCTTTCCTCTTGTTGTGTTCTGGTGATATTTTGCGTTCTTGACTTGGTCAAGATGAGAAAAATGTTTTAGACGTGCACTCTACTTTACATCAAAACAAGTCCTGACTTCAGGCCAGAATAAATAAAATAGGGACATTCCTGGAGTTAGAGAATGACATAGTAAATATCTTCCTGTTCTATTATTTTGCTTTATAAAATGCTTAGAAATGCTCTTTCTCTTTTTGTTAGGGATTACTTTTTATGCATCAAGCTCAACTTTTCCTTTTCTAAAAAGATAACAATGTTATTGTGCAACAGTGAAATAAATGCTGAAACTGCAAAGCTCTCGGTTATAGCATGGCCAAATTAAGGGTATGTTATGTGTTTTATAAATTAAAAAAGAAAATTTTTGTAAAGAATTGAGATTAATCCAAAATAGTGGTAATTTCACATTGATGACGTAGAAATTAGCTCTACATGGACTGCAGATTTACTTATTAAGGGGAATCCACTAATTGAAACTAGGATTAGTTTAGCAATTTCACATTTTACCCGGGCACTTGAACTGAGCTTTGCTTGCAAATACAACAGGGCTCTGTAAACAGAGTCAGGTCAAGTCGCTCTGGCTAATAATTTGTTTATTTACGATATGAGTTTGGTCTCCCTGAAACAGTCTGAAAATGCATCCTAGGTTTTCTGAATAATCTCAGCTGGGAAAAGACATTTGTCAGTCTTCTCCCAAGAATGGAGTATTCAGGGGTTTCAATGGACTTCTTCAATGAGAGACTGGAAAATAAATTCACCTCTCTAATCAGGATTTCTGGTACCACTGCATGAAAAGCAGCATGGTGAAATCTTTAGAAATCAAGATGCAGTGTTGAGAAACTCTTTTGTAGGAAAAGAATATTACATGAGAGACACAAGATTGCTTCATGCTGAAGATCTCCTTAACGAGGACATAAAAAATAAATGTGAAAATCCAGATTACCTAATTTTAGACCATTTTTAAAACATATGTGTCAGTTTGCATATTATATGGTGAATCAGCATGCAATGTACATAATGGATTCACAGATCAAAATACTACGACATAGTCAATTGATGAGATAAACTTAAAATTGTGCCAACCAATAACCTTCCTAGAGCACCATATAAGACAGTAGATCTTTTCTTTTAGTTTTTTTTTCTTTGTCCTGTATAATGGACAAATCTTTATTCTGACTGTCTTCCTGTAAGTGGAGAGACACATCCTTCAGGGAGAAATCAGTAAACAGTTCCAGTAAATATTTTGTAATTGGGTACCTAAAAGAGCAAATGGCATCTCTGATTTTTCCCAACAGGTGCAGGGTACCTCTGACCCAGAAAATGGCATAAGGCAGTCGTGCAACGTGGTAGCAAGTATTGATGGCTGCAGGCAGAGCTTGTTTCTTTTGTCCAGTAGGCACAGCTGACAACCAAAGGAAGAAAATCGTTAGGGGATGTTATTTTCACAGAGTTTTCTTCCTTACGGCTGAACAGACACACCAGCAGCTGGTTCAGCATCCAGCACACCTGGAGGTGCAAGGCAGTGGGGAGCCACTAAAATAGATGGCTGCTTAGGGAGAAGTGTCTACCCACTACTGGCTGATACCCTTCAGGGATTTCTGTCCATTCCCAGCTGTTCATGCCCCTTCTGAAAAACAAGGTGCCTAATCGTCTGGCAGAGGGAAATCAATTGATTATAATTTCTGAGATTAAAAATTGTCAAGTTATCAGTTAACCACCCTCTTGCTGATCAGTTTAAAGGCATAAGCATGTTACATGTGAATGACTGATGCCTAAGTGCAAAACCATACCAAGGAACGAACCCTGGGTTGTGTTTCTCCACGCCAGCTGCTGCCCAAATCAGGCTAGCCACCTCCCTCTGCCTTGCCAAGCTGTGTTTGTCCCATCTTTGAATTCCTTAGTGTCCACCATCAGTAGCAGCACCCCCATTATCCTCTCTCCCCACTCCTTTCAGCCCAGGGTTACCTGGGTGATGTGGGACTGCGGAGGACAGTCCTCCACCCCAAGCCCAAACCTTACTGGCAGCTTTGCAATAAATGTGGTGAATTGCACTGACAATGAATGTGGCCAGGCTATTTTTATATAAAAGTTTTGGTTGTTTGGATGTTTCTTGGTACCACCTTGCTCTACGTGCCTCTCTGGAGGAGTGAAGTTGCATTTAGTGGAATGACAATACGTCACTCCAGATCTGCAAAAGACAATGTAAGGTCAGTGAAGAGAAGCCTTCACTTTCCAATAGTCGGTTTCTATGTATAAATTGGCACTTGATGCTCATCAAAGAATAAGAAATATTGGACATGCTCTAAATGTCCATTGTATTTTTGAGCCAACTACCTGATGGAAATCATCACTTATATGTAAATGAACTGTCAGTGCCTTGCCTCCATTGGCAGTCGCTGGACTGTGAAGGGTATGTCTTAATAAGAACCAAACCTCTTCACAGACTTTGATTTACTGGAAATAAAATAGAAAAGTCCTCTGAGACTACAAAGGACACTTGTTTCAGATAAAATGTCTAGACAGTAGCAATATATTTGGGGCTTTTATTACAGCAAAACTGCAAATTAGAATAGAGTGCTGAGAAAGTTCCTATGACCCAGCTGAGTTCAAAACACAGTTTCAGACTGATCCTTGAAACACTTACACTCCAATTAAGTTCATGAGCATTCAAAAAGGGAAAGAAAAGATGTACAAGGTCAATGTTTAGTTTTGCTAGAACTCTAGAGGTGCCTAGACTTTACATTCTCTCTGACAAGGAGAAATTTGCAATTCCTCCTTGTGATTTAAATCAGTTAAACACAAATGACGCATTGTGTTTCACTGCGTTAGATAAGAGTCTGCTTTACAGTCCATTTCTATATGATGTTTTGTTCTTTGATTATTGAAAAAGAAACCACAAAAGAGACTAATTCAGTTAAAGGTTACATTTCAAAATGAAGTTGAAGCATGATTTGGCTAAAGCATATCTCTCTTGTTTTAAGGAAGGCAAATCATACAGCATTTCTGATAAAGATGTGGAAATTTCAGAACCTACATTTTACCTAAAAACTAATATTAATACTAAAACTGGGGGGTTATTGCTATTATCATTTGCAGGGTTTTTTACCATCTAGGATTTTTGCAAGCTTTGCTATAAAAAAAAGGATAGGGGTGGACCTTTGCCTTTTGTCACAGTCTACATAACCTGGGCTCAGTATTTTTGCCCAGAAGAATTTACATGTCAAATAAAAATACAGTATATGGGAGCCTGAGTACTTAAAATCGAATCTTGGTCACCTGTATGGCTAATGGAGAATCCAGAAGGCAATGCAGTGAGGCATCAATTTGCAGCATCAGAGTGGTCTGAATCATTCTCTGTGTGATTTACCCCAGCTTTCCAGGAATTGCCCTGCGCTCCGTGATATCATCTCCTTTTCCACCTGTACAAAGATCAATTGGAGAAACATGGTGGAGCGCCCTACCAGCATTTCTTCTCAGTTGCCACATCTGGCTGAGTAAAAACCACATCAGTCACTAATCTGAATTAACGCATTCATAGCTGTGTTTTTACACACCTGAAACGACGTCTCTGGGAGACGTGAACTTTCTGTGAATCTATGCAACGCATTGCATCAGATAACGAAAAAAACGATAAATCAGTTCTGTTAGCTGCCACATTTTCACAGTGCAGGTATATGATGCTTGAGGGAGCACAACTCGTCTGTGATGTGGGTTGCAAAGCAGAGACTTGTGTGCTGCTCGTAGTCTTTGAGTGCTAGTTTTGAAGTGGAAGGTCAAGGTGGGATTCAGAGAGACAGCTGAATATTTCTTGCTGACCTGACTGAGTTAATCCTTTTGCCATTACTGTTCAACTATAAAACCAGAAATAGTTTAAGAGGATCAGACTCAGTCTGCAGGAAATCTGAAATCTTATCTCCGAGAGGTAAAAAATGCTCCCTGCAATTCAATATGCTACTAACCTTGACAGATGAACAGTGGCAATTCTGTGTCCTTTTGAGTGCATAGAAATCTAGATTCAACTCAATGCTTATGTGCCTAAGTAGTCTATTAAATGATCATGGTCTATGGTTTTAGTTTCACTGTAAAATTAATATAAGCCCAAAGGTTGGATGGTACACATTGTCAGCATGATGACTGCATTAGCTGTAACTGCAACAAAAATATAATTTATTTGATAGCAACTGAATTTCTGCACAGTCCAACAGATGAGTCATCAGATAAGTCCGTAGAGATCAATTTTATTTATGCTTCTAGAAGATTAATACTCACTATTTTCTAAATCTAAGGGTATGCATAAAAACAGATTAAATAAAACTAAGAAATACAACTGGATATCTTTTGGGGATTCCTACTGATTCAATATTTGATACTCCGCTCATAGCCACAGTGCACCATGTTCTCTTTTATCCTGTTGTATGATGGGTAAATACCATTACAAATACAAAATCAACAGGCTCAATCCAATACAAGTATAATTCGATGCAAATCATAGTAGATTGTTTACGGAGTTCTCAACAAGGCTTTGTACCCCAACTATCTTGGCATGCCTTGTCCTTCAAATATTTGACAAGTCCCTGTTGTCAGAAAGTACAAAGCATGAAAAAACCAGGTGCAATATTCACAAATCAAGGATAAAAAGCATAAAGAAATCAGATTTAGAACATTATCTTCATATGAGCAAAGGACGATATTCCCACCTTGTTCCTTTCCTTGTTTTGAAGTACATGACTCAAACATCGCCTGTCATCATAGAAATCATGAAAAGGGCTGTTTTCCCCAATTCCCTGGCACCATACTTAGGAGTGGTATGATGTTGTAGTAGTTTCTCTGCCTGAAGTAGTGTCTGGAACATCTATTTTGTGTTGAAGTAAGGGCTATATTTAGAACCTATTTTTATTCTGCCTAAAGTATACAGCACACTAGACCTTAATGCACCCTCTAACATGGGCCAGAAGATGAAGGCTAAAAATAGCTACTACTCCAGAAGCAATAATTTATTTGAAAGCCGTCACCTGAATTCCCAACCAGTAGCGAATGATTAGAACTTGTTTGTCTTCTCCACTGGAGAGAAACCTCCTCAACAGATTCTCTTTTGCAGTTGTCAAATTTTAAATTTGTGCAAAAACAGGAACAGAAGAAGTTAGAAAAATTTCAGCATGCCATTAACTCCTGCAGGAGGACGAAGTACTGTTTGGGAGTTCCTCACAGCAATAGTTACTTTTCAGTGCTTTATTTTCTCCATTGGAAATAAGGTAATTATCAGTGGGAGTCGCAGTGAGGAAGAAAAATAAAATTGTTTATTATTGGACCAAATGAGCCCAGAGAGATGAAGGCCAAATTGTTTTTTGCTTGTCTGAGTTTGATTTTTAGTCAGTCTGGATGTGTTTTTTGTTTAGCAGGGAATTTCACTGAGGAGTATGTTATTTTATGACTGAGGCCAATAGAAAGTCATTGGCATAATAAAACTGCAAATTTTACAGTTTCAACGCAGCTGCTCGGTGACTTTTAAGCAACTGTGAAATAACACTGTTTAAACTGTATTTATAAGGACTGATGCCTGGATCCACCTTTTCTTATCTTCCCTTTCTTTCTGGAGAATTCAACAGAAATTCCTTAGATCAACAACTGGTATTGCAGCCTCACTATTTCAGTGAGCGTTCGCAAACATCTTTTTAGAAATAACTACCTGGCTGGCCTGTGTTACACTCGTGTATGAAAATGAACATGATGTTATCTGTATCATCAATGAATGTGATGGCATTAATTCACCAGTGAAAATTAACTTGTTCAGTGACAAACACACTGGTTTGGATGACACACCGGTTATGTGCTATGTCCTAAGTAAACTGGCATTTCATTTGTTTTTATGACTCTTTTATGACTTCTTAAACTGCAACAATTGGTAGTATTTGGGCATATTGTTACACTGCGTTATCAAGAGTATACATATCCCATTTATAAGAAGCATTGCTTGCTTCTCGTGGACCAAATCCTTTGCAGTGATTGGTGAATTCTGGACCTCAACTGTAGCTGGGATCTGTGCCTTTTTGCCCTGAGCCTGTGACCCCATAAACATTCACAGATGTGAGTATTTACAAAAATTATATCTAAGTGGGGTTTTTTTTCTGAATTCCCAGCAGTCAAGTAAACTTAGTTGTTTACCAGATTAGGACTTAAATCTAGATTTTATGTCTACAACCTGAAACATTCTATGTCCAAGTTGAATTGACCACAGAGCATCCGTGTCCGTCAGCTCTCAGTGCACCAGCTGAGTCCTGAGGGTTTACCCTTCTGCCTTGCATCTGCAGATGTGTCAGGCTCCACTCACCTAGCTGTGGATGCAGCTGGGGAAAGGTGGGTGTTTGCCATAAAAGGGTCTAAGGATGTCGTGAGGAGAGATGTGAGGAACCAGCAGGTTTTGTGTGCTTGCCAGAAGAATGGTCACAAGGAATATCTTGTCTACAATAAGGGTCACTATTAAGTTACAGGATAGGAGCTGATTCTTGTGGTGATTGACCCTTAAGACTGAGAAGATCAATAGGTCAAGAGTCCTGTAGAAAAATGGAAATCCAGTTCAGAGGTTTCTGTGTGTATTGTTTGGCTTTTGAGCTTCACCAAGAGCCTCAAAGAAGGTGCCCAGCAGCTGCTGCCCTGAAAGAAAAATGAGATGTAGAGGAGGCTCTGAAGGAGGCTCTGAAGAGACAGGAAAAATGTGACAGGGCATTTGAATTGGAGACAGCAGTTTGTGATATATTTGAAAAGGGTATAGACTTCAGAGGAAGCTAGAAAAAAGACAGCACAGACCTTTATCAGTATTTTCTGGGATGAAAGTATTGAGGATATCATCAGGATGGGGTACGTAAGTCATATGTTCAACACAATGGATGAAACTGGAAACTCTGAGAGTTCAAATGGAAGGGATCACAGCAACTTTTTAACTGTTTCTTATTACTTAAAAATTAGCACCAAGAATAGAATTATCCTTTTATCTTCAGTAGATTAAATCAGTATATTGTATCTGAGTCCAAGGGTCAATTTTTTGTATTTGCAAAAGTTTTACTCAAAGTTGGTTTGTAGGCATCAGTTGACTTATTCTAACTCTTACAGATGTAGGCAAAAATGAATGTTTATCCTTTACAGGATTTTTGGTTTTTTTCACATTATATCACATGTGGCGCATGAGAAAAAAGTATATTTCCATATTCTTAGGCAGGTAAGCAGTCACACTAAGACAACCGTGCATCACAAGATCAGCTCTCCAGATTCCACACTCTCTAAAGTTACCACAGCCAAAAGGTTTTTACACATTCACCAACCTCACATGCAGGCGTGGCACACGGTAGTCTAATGCCTTTGTGGACAGAAGGGATGTGTACCGTTATTCCTGTGCAATACAGGGTGTTTGTAGAGTGTGCATGGGGAAATTCATCAAGTAAGGCGTAGATTTAAGTCCTGTATGCAGAGACGTCCACATGGATGTAGGAAAGCTTTCTGGCTTGTAGAGCCACCCTTGGTGTTAACAATACCGTCTCTCTCTGATGATATTACGACCATCAGTAGTGGTAAGATATTCCTGTATTTGGGTTTGGATCCTCCTACACACTAAGGAGGAATGAGGGAAATTGTAACAATTTCCCCTGCATATAGTGCTCCTGCACAACTGAAGGGAAACCTCATTTAGCCTGCAGTGCATCAACGGAGTGGGTTAATGCATAAAATGTACTGGTCGGATAAAACCCCAACTCAAGTCTGGTATCTTTTTTAATATGCATACAAAAATGATAATTCAGGGATTCAGTTTCTATTTTGTTGTTCCACTGCACAAAGAAAACCGAAGTGTATCTGTTGCTAGTCTTTCTCACTCATTTCTTTGATACCTCAAATTAAGACGAATTGCTTATACTTGCCCCGTGAACAATAACACTGCTCAAATATATGAACAAGGATCTTCTGAGTTTAAATTGTGGGATGAGTCAGACTGGCATTACCTAGAAAGTCAGCACATGCAAAGGCTCTGTGTATAGTGCATCATAAAAACATGAAGCTGAATTTCACAAATGTAATGAAGAAAAGGTGTGGCATTTGAAGTGAGCCTGGAAACTCCAACACCATCATTAAACTCCCCAGCAACACATGGAACAAGAGCATAGAGGTGTCCTTGCAAGCAAAGGGAAGAGAATGCTGGCGAGTCAGGAACAATCCACTGGGTCCATGCACAACGGGAGGAGAGTATGGGAAGCTGGACTTCTTCAGACTTGTTGGCACCAACAGCTTGGGGTAGCAATGCCAGAAAACATGTTTCACTTGCAAAGCAGATGAAACAGATTGTGGTCTAACAATCAACTCAATGGTGTGTTGGGTGAGGCACAGACCTCAAACCTAGATGTTGCTGCAGTAAAGTCAGATAAGGCTTCTGCCCCCCACCTCACATCTGTGGACTGAAACTCCTTTGTGCAGAGGGACGTGCTGAGCCTCTGGGTCTGTCCCTCTGGTGACAGTACAATGGACTTTGCTAAGGGCCAACTGGCACTTGACAACTGACTTAGTCTCACCTTGCTAAGAATCACCAAGGGTACAAATCTAGCATCTAGAAACCTCTATTAGAGGACAGAAACTCCAACCACAGAATGGGTCAATGGGCCTGAATCTCTCTTCAAGGAGAGACATCTCCTTTGGTAAGATTCACGTTTCTGATCATATTGGATGTGACCCAGGAAACTATAGTTCTTCTTCTCGAGCAGGGACACCTCCTTGGCAAGATTCACATCTCTGCCCATGTTAGATGTTACCTGGGAAAATATAGTTAACCATAAGTGCTCAATTTTTAGATCTAGCTTGACTTTGCCGTGAGTGAATTTATCACCAGCAGTCTCAAACTTCTTGTATCTGTTGCTGCAATAAATTGTTTTACTGATTTGACTTGGTGAATCTCTTCAATGAGTAATGGGCTCTGATAAATGAACACTGAGCCTGTCAACGCCATGAAACTGCTCCCTGAGAGTCCACAGACACTGACCGGCCTGGTTGGTTGAGTCTTAGCCACACATTAGATCCTTCACCTTTTTAACACAACAGGAGAGAGGAGGTGTATGGAAATGAAGAATCCAGTAAATTCAAAAACTGGGAAGAGAAGAAAGCCCTACTGATTCCTGAGAAGCAAGACTATTCAGAGTGACTATTTCCTGAGAAGTTTCAGCAGAATTCAGGAAGCAGATTATATATGTAAGGTACTAAAACTAGGACCATGGCTAAAGCTGAGCATGTTTTTAATACGTAGGAGTGTATTCTTTCATAGCTGTAGAAAGAACGAAGGAATAAATGAGTGTGCTACTAAATATCCACTCCAAAGGACAGAATTCATCTCTGTTTGTTAAAAATGCAAAATATGAAAACTATTAAAGAAATCTTGCATCTCCATTCACATCTTTCAAGGCTGCCAGCTTGCTACAACATCAAACAGCAAAACATCTGGGCAGCCCCAGAACTGGGGTCAAGAGAAAGGTATAGAGGGCGATAGCTATAGTATACCTGAAAGCTGAGAAAAGGGACAGAGCAGAATGTTGGCTTTCTGCTCTTGATGGAAGACCTATGTCTATCTGACCTTGCAAACTCAAATGTCTTGTATACACAATGTGGTGCTTGATCTGTTAAGTATTTGTAAGCCTAAAAGCTTTGATAAAGTGGCATAGATAACAGTAATTATTGGCAGAGAGGGTTCCTCCAAAATTATAGGAGCAATGTAGACTTCACTCACTTACTGCTGACAAGAAAATGAGTTTGTACTTTCTGCTCACATCTAGCTCACAGGCTGCAAAACTACCCTGAATTAAACACATTTAAATTGTACTTGTTTCTTGCAAAGGTAGCAAAATTTATTCTGGACTTGACTTTATGTCATGAAATGTAATGGATTTTTGCAATACCTTGCTATTACGTAACTGAGAGTACAGTACACATGGAAAAGCAAATATTGAGTGCTCTACAAAATGACATTTGAGAGACCCAGGGGGACATCAGCATGGTGGGGTAGGATGGGGCTGCACAGTAGGGACTTATTTCTGAGTGGATAAGAAGCATCTTTAAACCTACCCGCTAAAATGAGAATGTAGCCATATTTCTTTCTTTCCTGTTGAGCAGAAATAGAAAGAAATCAGTAAGTAAGAAGTTCTGAGACTTCAAGGTTATAAAAAGCAAGAGCCTTAACTTTCCAGTGAGGATCTTCTAACATTTGTACACTTTGCTTTGAGTGTGCAGAATATGACGTGCATGTTGATTTCCACAAAACAAAGAGAAGGTGGTGATTTATTAATGGGAATTGGGGTGCTTTTGTTTCTTCCTGGCTTCTCCATTTGCTTTACTGTTTTCCAAAAACTTGGTGCAAGAACTGAGAAAGCAGTAGAACAGCACTAATGTAATGGTAAAATACACATTTCGGAAAACAGTAAAAGCAAATGCATATTTTAAAGCAGGGCAATTCTTGATGGGCTACGTATTTATGATCAGAAGGAATTACTTTTTTGTTCATTCTTAATTGTTTTAATCCCAAGACAAAAATCTCCCTGGATTCCAGGGACTAATAAATCCATCAATCAGCAGCCAAGGATTAAATCCATCTGAAATTGCCAATAGGAAATAAAAGGTAATAACAAGAATGCTTGTTGAAAATAGACATTTGTCAAATGTTGAAAGGTGAAATTAGTGTTATAGAAAGCAGAGTCCAACATGTAACTCTTAGTATTTTTCTTTTTTTGTTTCTTTAACAAAAGTAGGTCACACAGCCCTATTTAACGATGGAATTCTGAGCTCTGATTGTTTTGTATAATGTCTTAACAGTCCTTTAATAAAGTTTTGATGGATCCATTAAAAAAAATTATCCCTACAGTTTGGACAAACTTTGATCCATGGAGTGAAACCAATCTGATTCTGCAGTAAAAATAACTTTAAGTGGATACAGAACAGTTCTTTCATAGATTTCATATTAGCTTTTAGAGCTAATCCAGACTCACTGGAGGTTTACATGCAAACCTGACTCACTCTGGGTCTCCCATTCATATCTGATCTGCTTCCAGATCTGATGTCAATGGAAGCTCTATGCTGCTGCTATCCAGCTTGGCCTCCCTCCAGAAAGTGTTTTCCTTCAGTTGCATCAGTGCCTCTGAGCAAAAAGAGAATGATATCCATATGTTTTAAGATTAAAGCCTAGTCAGCATTTCAAGTGAAAAAAAAAATGTTTGCGTTTGTAGACCTATCATAATATGGTGAAAGGGTAAATGTCTTCGAGTTGCTGAGGTCATCGTCTATGTTATATTTTCTTGAAAGACATCTGCAGAAAGATGCGTGTAGATTCCCATGGTTCTGTCTTGGCAGCCAGATTTTGAGCTGTATAATCTACTGCATTTTTTTAAAGAGAGAAATCTTTTTCAAAGAAGAGAATGTGGTAATAAATATGGCAACAAACTCACATATAAAGCAAATGGAAGAGCAGTTAGCTCAGAAAGCTGATGGGAGCTAGGAGTCAATTGCTGCACATGAACAGGCCTCAAAGGTGTTTTCTGAGATGAATTTATATTATTGCAGTTGCATAATGCAACAAATGCAAATAGATCCTGAACAATATGAGTCGCTTGCATACATGCAGTGAGACCAGACTGGAATTTTCAGTCATTTATTGAAGAATTCTTCGAACACTTCCACGAACTTCGACATTAAACATGTCAGTCAGAGGGGTTTTGTTTTAACTAAATGTGCTCCTCCGAGGCAATTCTGCCGCAGGGCATCGTATAAGATAATGTTCCCTCCAGCATGTGGAGGACCACGCTAGGGAACCAGTGCTCCCTTCACCATGTAAAAACATCATGGAGAGAGTAGTTACACGTGCACTGTAGAGAGAGTAACCTAACTTGTAATCTGATAGTCTTATTCCAGGCTAAGCAGGACCTTCCTGGAGACACAGTGAACCTCTCATGTTCTTACAAAATATCTTTAGGAGTCAAGACTCAGTTAATGTTGTCTTGGTTCTCTTATATGCTAGTAGTGTTTGTCCAAAAGCATGATGCCCTCCAAATATACATTGTAGTAAGTCATGAAGGAGCTGAAAGGAGTATGTAGGTTCAATCCAAGAGTGGTTTTTTTTAACAAACATCCTTTTTTTTTTTATTTTTCCCTCAATGAGAGTGGAATGAGAAATGCTTGGTCCTTACCAGATCTCTTTGTTAAAAACAATTTCTGAAGTTGTTTCCGTATATTATCTGGTAAATTGAGTTAAATTCTTAGATCTTTATGAGATCAAGATGACTTCTGCTCCTGTTTGCTATGGAAACTTCACAGACAGGTCTAAGCACCAACAAGTTACATAAAGACAATCATGATTTTAGTTCATCTGTCTCACCTGGCCAAAAATCTTATTATAGTTATTTGAACTGTTGATTTGTTTCCGTAAGTCTTTACTCGTGAAAGCACCGCCAAACACCATACCCAGAGCCTCTGTAATACACCAAACTGTTTTGTGATCACTTTGGAAATAGATGACGTAGTTTAGGATAGGTGCTTACATGCTTCTTCACCCCAGTGCCTGGTTATGGCCTCGAGTTGCACATGGGGAGGTTCAGATTAGACACCAGGAAAAATTTCTTCGCTGAAAGGGTTGTGAGGCACTGGAACAGGATAACCAAGAAAGGGGGGGACTCACAATGGCTGGGGGGATTTTAAAGACAGGTAATGAGGTGTGCAGGGATATGGTTTAGTAATGGACAGGTATGGTTGGAATTGTTAATTTCAAGGGTCTTTTCCAACGAAATGATTCTATGAAAGGGCTGAAGGATTGAGGTAAACGCAGAGTATGCTGGCATTTACCTCTTCTCCATGGTGGGAAGGGGAAGGGCCATGGTAAGCTGAGCTGGAAAAACACATGAAAATGGCAGCTGCCACCACTGCTACAATGTGCCTCTGCCTTCTGGTCTGTCTGCAGGAATACAGCAATATTCAAGTGCATTTCACAGACATTTTTCGTAGCTTTCTAGAGCACTTTCTTACACTGCTATATAGAGAAGCCACACGTAAGAGACCTTTTTTTTAATTGAATCTAAACATAAAAAGAAAACTTCACAAATCTGTTGGTCTGGCTGTTTCCCAGTCATATGTCATCTGAATTACATTACCATGATATTCCAGACGTTAAATTAAAGACAGTAGGAACAACTACAGTTGACATCTGTGCAAAATTTAAAGCTAAGGAACTTCCAGTGGTTTCTTTAATCCCAGCCAAATTATGGCGTTTACCACACTCTTCCTTCTATAATGCCAATTTTTTTCCTCTCTTTCTCTAACACATTCACAAACTCATAAACATGCAGCCGCAAGGCGTCCCGTGCTGTGTGGGCTGGCCATGCCAGCAGTCACACTGGGCAGAGGGTGCCAACTCATTTCATTACTGCCCTGGTTTCTTTGCTTTTTGGTATCACCAGTAACACACAGTGCCTGGAAGAGGTAATCTCTGGTCTTTCAGGCATAGCTTTTTTACCTTCTTTTGCCCAACATGCGGAAGAAATCAGTAGGAGATAAATTTCCTTGCTAGCAGGAGAGCGCGGTACTGGAATACGGTATCCAGGGAGACTGCGAAACCTCCATCCTTGGAGGTTTTCAAGACTGGCTTTGCCACAGCCATGGCTGACCTGAGGTTGTACTACAGGTAGGACTTTGACTAAATGATCTCCAAGGACCTCCTCCAGCAAACACTGTTAATAGTTTTTTGCCCCATCACTGGGGAAATGGGCAATGACCATGACTAGTGGCAGAGCAGTGATTGCTTAATTGGATGGACTCGATGATCTCAAAGGTCTTTTCCAGGCTGATACTGTAACTATGACTTGTGCAATCCATCTGCAGTGAGGTGCAAGAGTTGTGCTTTCTCTCCTCTTAGGCTGAAAGGTGTTAATGGATTCCAGTGAACATGTCTACTGATCAGTCAACCAAGTGGTTAAAGTGAAAGAGCGACCTTTCGTTCAGGGCGACTAAATGCCCTGGTGGTGGTGGAGGTGGTGGTGGAGAAAGCCATGGCTCAAGGCGAAGCCTTCTGTGGTCAGAGCGCTTACACATCCTCACGTGCGGGAGAAGGGGAGAAACAACACAGCTGCTTGTTGGAGGCTGGCATGATGCTGCCCTAAGTCGGCGGTGACTCTGGTGCCACAGGTCCCCCAGACTCTTGCCCTTCATTGTCTGAGGCTCCTCTCCTCAGCCAGCCTGTGCCATGGGCTGGCCCACACAGAAGCAGATCAGGATGGCTTGTGATTCCCTCATTTCGTACGTGTTTTTTCAGCTGGGATTATATTTGGAAATGCATTGGTGGGTCATGGGTTGCTTTGGCTTTGCAGAAGGAAGAATGCGGTAAAGGCACCGTGTTTTCCACATTATCTGATTGATACCAGTCTTCTTTCCTCTTAATAGAAAAAATCCATTATGGTTTTGAGATTACCTTAACCACACAGTCCAGAAAGAAAATGGAAAAAAGCTCCATTTTGGCCTCATACATCTAAACATAAGTAGTGTTTTCTGTGGAATTGATCAGGCAAAGTTAAATACAATGTTGAATATTGCCCCAGATATTCTTCCACATTTAATATTTCCATCAAGAACTATTTGGTTGTGAAAAAGCTGTGATTTTGCATGTTCTTTTCCCAAGGGGGAGAGGAATAAAATAAAATAACTTGAGGAAATATTGATTTTTTTTTTACACAATGAAGCAAATACTTCTTGTAGAAATGCATTTGAATGCTAGTAAAAATGAACTTTTCAATATCAGTTCAACACACTTCATGTTTTTGTTATATTTGGAGACTCTGAGACACTGAAATGAAAGCTGGGGGTATACTTTCCGTTTTTTTAGAACATGAAGCCATGTTCTGCTGTTTTCTGCCATCTAAGACGGTTTACAAAGAGAGAGCGAGAGGGATAGTGTCTTAATCTTATTTTTAGGGAGGACCAATGCCCTTTGACCTGGCCTTCTGTGCTGTCCCTCTGAGTTCGACATCATTCAGATTGCACAGTGATTGATAACTGGTGGGGAAAGCAGGATCTTCCCATGCTTCTATGCAGAGTTCTACTTCCCATGGGTTTGTTGCCTCTCCAGTGTGAAAATCGGATTGGGTACTCTTCTTCAGGTTGCAGCGTAGGGTGGTTTGATATGTTCCCTTGGACAGGGAGGCAACAGCCACCCGTGGAAGCCAAGTCAATCATGAGGAGGACCCTGGTTCCAGCCCAGCTAGTACTCCCCAGCTTCCCAGCCCACACATTTGTAAGTGAAACTAGAATGAGATACCAGGCTCTGCCAGCTACCATATTGACAGAGCAATGGGTATTGCAAGTTGTTTTTCAGGCAGAACGCGCCCCTTAGCTTGGGAAGGAAGGCATACGGTCTCCCCCCTCTCCCGGGCTTCAATCAAAAAGTGGAAATTAAAAATCTGCACAGGTCTCCATCGTGTCTATTATTTGTTTGTTAGGCACTGGCAACCTCCGTACAGAAATGTGATCTACAGCCACCCCTGTAACATCTTCACTTTACAACCCAGACCTCAACTTCAGCACTAGCACGGGCCAAGTCCGTTTTAATGAAGTGTGTGGGGAATCTCCTGTGAGTAGGTCTGCGCATATTATTCTCTCAGAGATAAGAGAGGAGGCAATGATATGTGGTTTTATTTCTATCTCTTTGTCCTTTTTCATTTACTTGCGGTTAAATTAGGATTTTTAAACAGCTACAAACTATGAGATTCAAATACGAAGTCCAACTGTTTATAACATCAGCCAGATATCTGATACCTTCTTGGCAATCTGGGATCCAGAAACCAATGAATAAATTACTATCATCCAGTGAATAAAATAGTCATCTGAGTAAGTACAGCACAGATGTGCCCTTTCACTTCAGTAACATATACTGTATGAAGAATACCTTAAACATGATGTAATTTCATGTTTCATAATGCATAGGGCTTTTTTGTGAAACAACATATGTCTTCACTCGTGATTGTTTGAAGGTACTCCTATAAACTTGATGGCTATTATTATGTCTGTTGGCTAGTCATTCTAGAAACCTTTTTTCCTCTGCTAGGTAGAAGAGATCACTTTAATATGAATTAACTAGATAAAAATATTTATTAAAATAAGTCAACAACCTGCTTCTCCTAGCATGCATCTTGTACAGTATTAGAGTGAAAGCGCATATGATCATGTTTCTAAAATCAACAACCGAAATAAAAAGATTTATAGAAGAATAACAGTAAACAATCTACTCAATCGGGATTGCAGCTACTTAGGTGCGCAATCATAGAAATGACACAATGTTTATGCAAATGTCTTAAGAATAACAATAAAGTGCAATGTGTATTCTACCGAGGAAGATTTACTGAAATGAATATGCTATAAGCCCAGCAGGGCTACTCACATGACAATAGAGGAGTAAACAGGGAGAGGCATTCCCTGATGCACAGTCAAAAGGGCATAAAAAAGCATCTGAAAGGTTAGTGCTTGCTCTCATTTTTCTGTCGCCTTGTTTCAGGTATTTGTGTGGAAGGGATGGGCAGCATAAACAGAGCTTAAAGCTGTGACACTCCAGGCTCTCCACTGTGCCAGATGAATAAGAAGTTGAAAAGCTGAGGGGATGCCTCTTTGCATTTAGTACTTGTGTAGGTTTTGCTTTGTCACCAGCTCTATTCTGCTTTTTGTATCTTGTTTCCTACTGGTCCAAGAAAGCGACCTCGCCTCTTTGTCTTCTAGATAACTCACCTAATCACTCAAATTACAGAGACAAGTCATCCTCTTTGCACCAAACTCTTGCTCTTTATAGCCCTCTTTCATCTCTAATCTTCCCACCGCGACAGGAAAATGTGCCCTGCAGCGCTGCCTTATGATGTCAGAGTGAGAGGCTTCTGGCTGGATGAGCAGAAGAGTATTTAAAAGGCAATTTTAAATGTGCAACATCTGACCACATAGTCATCACCAGCCTCAAAAAAGAAGGAAAGGCCTCTCTGTAGTTTGACCTGCGGTTTCCCTTTGGCAGCCTCTAAAATTATACGGAGTAGAAAATACTGCTAATTTGAGGGGAGGCCTTTTGCACCTATTCTGTGTAAGAGATTCATTGTGACAGAACATCAGTACTTGGAGCGCTGGGTCCCCACTCTTTGTGAGCAACCTGTTTTCTGGCCAAAGGAAGAGGATGGAGAGCTCAGCGTTGTTACAGCTCTGATTTTGAAAACTAAAGTTGTCATCATTCTTACACGTGCTAGTTACCCTAAATTGTTTTTTCTCCTTAAAGAAACCTGATTTACTCCCATTTCTGGTAGCATTCCTCACATTTCCCTAAAGTTTCTAAAGGAGATCCTGGAAACATAAGCATAATGTTTGCTTTAAATTACACAAGGAATTTAACGCACTTAGAAGTAATCCAAACTTGAACACATATGCCAAGGTTGACTAGAAATATGAAGTCCATGTGGATCACGTTCACTTGGTGTTAACAACCAAATGCCCTCTGCTCGCTGAGCTCAGGAGGGGAAGAGGACTCCACACAGCTATCGACCAAAGAAGAGTTAGAAAGCAACACTTGTAAGTGCAAACCCATGTTGTGAAGAACAAGCTCTGCAGCTAAGGGTGGGCACTGTTTCAATAACTAGCAATGAATTATGGCATTCCTATGCAGAGACAGGTCTGTGTGTGCCTCAAGAATTAACAAGATCCAGCAAATCAGCTGCTGGTTTGACATTCAGAGACACTCCCTCTACCAGTAAAGGCATCCCCAAACCCAAAAGAATTTGTACCATACTTTTAGATCCTTGATTTCAGGGTGGCTGATACATGTCACATCTTGATTGTACAGTCACATCCCTCCTGTTGCTGGGCCACTCCCAGCAGGGCTGTGATTTTCTCTAAACCAGCCTTGATATGGAGTTCTGATCCCCAGGCTTCGACCAGGGTAGAAAGACTTTCAACGCTGACTATGTTGGCATTCAGGAGCTTGAGATGAGCCTGTATGAATGTGCTAATTGTGCCGGGGTGCTCAGTGAGCCTCTTGGCATTGTTGCAGCGTTGGTACAGCCAGTCTGTGCCAGCTTACCCGATGCTGCAGTGATCCGAGAGCCTCTGCGTCCTCAGCCTGGATTGGGCCAAACAGTGAGTTTCCCCAAGTGAACTGTGGGAAAGTTAAATGACTTTTGGGGCACTTAAGGAGACTGGGGAAAAATGTTGGAGGGCTGTCAGCACTTGCATGATTTAGCCTAAAGCCTCTCAGCAAAGCGAATGTTTGCAGTCTGAGGGGAAATCCCGCCTGTAGCTGTGTGCAAGCCAACTAACTTCGTCTGAAAGGACCAAATTAACCTTGGATAAGAGGTTTTTGTGCATGGGTGGTTAGTAGATTAAAAGAGATGTCTAAGTGAAAGCCCAGGCTAAGCGAGGGGAAGGAGCAGCCTTGGACATGTACTCTGAGCCATGCACTGCTTCCCCCCTGCCGCACGCCGCTGGCCCGAGCCGTGGGGCTGCAGGTGGCCTCAGGGCTACCCAATCTCCCCTTCTCGCATATCTGGCAAAGCTCAATATGAAATTTGGGCACACAATCTAAAAATTATTTACTGAGAGCTGGTAACTGCTTTTTGGGTTTGGTTTTTTTGAGTCTCACCCATTCTCACCCCACAGGCAAATAAGAGACCTCAACTGCACTCCACCAGATGCCTGCTGCCGGCACAAATGCCCGCCTGCATTTGGAGAGCACAGATCAAGTAGAGGAAAAAGTGTGGCACTGCATCCATGGGACATATTTGGTATGAAAATTGGTTCTTGTGCAGAATCACCGTATTGTGCCTCATTTTAAAGGTCATTGTACCTTAGAATGAAAATCCTCTGTGTTACTTCTGGTAGGGAGAAAAAATACCTCTTTAATTTGATGTATATATAGCTTCTGCTGCATGTTGGCTCTAAGCTGATTCATGGTCAGTGATTGCCTGATAGATTGAGATAAGACCGTTCCTTGTCAAGATACTTCCAGGCTACTGAGAATGTAAAATCAAAGGTGGTCTAGAAATACAGCTCAGTGCTGTTACTGACTTGGAAAATGCCACACAGAAAAAGGACAACAACCAGCACGTATATTCAGTACAGCACAACTGAATCAGTGCGTCTCTGAGATTCAAAATAACCTTGAAGCTGCCTTAAACCATTTATTTCAGGGTTCCTTTTGTGTACCTTTGGAAAAGAGGGAGTAGTTGATTTGCCGTTGCAATGCACACTCCTACAGCGCCAGAATGGCCTTCTTGCAGTCAAAGTCATACAGTAAAAGTCTCAGATGGCTTTTAAGTTGAAATTTGGGTCCAACCTGCTGTGTAATGAGCAAAGATGATGGAATCACAAAGATGCTTATGACCATCTTTTGAGTCTCTGAATTTGACTAGAGACTAAATGGATTAGACCAGGATCTCCAGTCTGTCCTCATTATTACACTAAAAATACTTCACTGTAATTTTGCAGACAGCAAGATTGACATAATATTCACGCCATTAAATTTGAGTTTTAAGTTACCCTTCTAAGCAAACCCACTGTTCACTGTACCACAGAACCAAAGCAATGCAAAGACATTTACAGCAATTACGTTGATCTTATCCATCAAGCAGCAACACTAAAGGCATATAAAAATACACATATTTATGTTCTTTAACCAGCAGCTGGAGATAATAATAACTGAAGTTTGGAGTTAATTATAAATGAAGCTTGGGCTATACATTTTTATGTTTAGGACAACCCCCCTAAGGTTTCTATGATCAGGATTTTATAGCCAGAGACAAGAAATTTCACCACCACTGGAAACACACATTTTCCTATCAAGTTAGAGAGGGAGAATAATCATCACGCAGGAACACACTCAGATGACCCCATAAGGCAGGATTAGGTTACTCATGGAAGGTCTTCTCTCTCCTAACTCCTGTGTATTGCAGATAGTAGGAATCACTGGGGAGACTTTAAATATTCAGAGGGAGAGAATAAATTAAAAAAAAAAATGGTTACAATGTCTTTACTTTTCAATACCTGCTTAGAGTTATGACTAGTATCAAGCAGATCCAGAAAATGGATGAACTAATTCCTGAGAGCTGGAATTTGACCAGCGTGAATTTGAAGTGGCTAGGGATCAGTTTTCCATCCTGCAGAATTTGTCTTCTCTTCCCCATTCCTTTCTCCAGAGTGGAATTCAAAATTTACAAAGACTTTTTGTGAAGTGTGAAGGCCATTCCTGGCAGGTAGGTCTGTAGAGCAGGAGTCTTCAGGCAGCCTGAGTTGGAGCAGTCCTGCTGTAGTTTTCTGCTTCTTAGGCAGGAGAGACTTCTGTAGCTGGACTCCTCCACTCTCCTTTTGGCAAAAATCACACACTGGATGGGAGAGTTTACACAGGTTAAAGTTCAGTGGAAAGTACTCTTGTGATGTATTTTGATTTTAATTTAAAAGTATTTTATTTTCTTTCATAAAACGGAAAACAGGACCCTCACCCTGTAATATCTCTATTTGACATGCAAGCAAATACAATTGCCCCCCAAAACAGCTCTGTCTCAAACTCAACATACACACATTTCCCTTTGTTATTCTTTGTAGAGCACTTTGAATAGGAAATAATATTTGGTGCTAAGCACTAGTGTGGCGTAGGAAGGAGGGGCATGGTAGTTGTGTATGTGGGTAAGTAGGCAGGTAGACAGACAACTACCTAAAGGAAACGACAGAGGAGGCAAATGTGGAAAGTTTTTGTTTGGACTGCACTGAACATTATTTACTAGAGACTTTCATAATAGAGTTAAAAGACCCTTTCTCTAGCAGGTAACTGTAGTCTGCCAAGGTCCGATGGTGGAGAAGCAAACAAAACCATCATTCATAAAACATGTCCCGAGTACATGCACTCCAACCAACCGGGTCAACCGGCAGTGGAGGAAAGAACCAGCTGACAAGACCTGGGAAGACGGAGCAGCTGTGCTCTAACCCCGATTACTATTTATTATTTATTCGTTTTGTTCTGCTTAAGCTGGGCCATGCAGAACAACACACATTTGCTTTGCTTTTCAGAGTATGTTCAAAGTGGCAAAATGGGCATTCACTTGGGGGTTTACTTCACGTGAGAGCACTTCCCATAATTAAATGGGGATGCGTGGCAAGGCAGGGCTTGCAGCGTCTGCTAGCTTTCTCACTACCTAAATCACGGTCTCGCATGAAAGGGCGCGTAGCCCGGCGTCCTACGAAGCACGAGGCCCATTGAAATTGTGTTGATCTTGCTTGCCTACAGCCATCCCTGAGGGCAAGTCCCCTGAAGCCAGCCTTGTAAACTGCAACGCTGCCAGGGAGCAAACCTCAACACCCGACAGAACAACCTACGGGGCAACAAGACTTTCATTGCCTATCAGCAGTAAGATTCCACACTACGTAAAGACAGATTTCTTTTCATGCTCCCAGCCAACACTGGGAGCTAGTTTTGAGGCAATAATGATTGTTTTTCTGTCTGTCCTGCAAGTGGGCTGATGTGAGCCTTCTCTGAAGAAGAAAGCACATAGCCACGGTTAGCTAGGGAATAAATGTGCTCTGGAGCACAAATGCCTGGGCTGTGCACTATCTACAGCAACGTGGCTTCTGGTTTGGAGCTGTCTCACATCTGTCTGAAGAGAAGCACAGGCAGCTGGAGTTCAAATCTGCCTGGAAAATAACATATAGACACACTCATATGCAAGCTGGTGAAACTTTTAAGCATAGACAAAGCCTATGAGAAATAAAAGGGAACAGCCTCATGCTGACTTCAGCTAAAGAAGTTTGATGTTGATCTTCACCCAGCTATGAAGCTAAGGATTTTGATCTGTCATCCTGCTCAGGAATGGGAGTTTGATTCTGAAATATGGATATAAATGATGGGTTTGGAGCAGAATTTTGTTCCTGTGTTGGCCAAACTGCACGTTTAAAGGAGGGAATAAATGCTGTTTCCCTGCATAGGTGATCATTGTGCAGGGTTATTTCTCAAGATGAGAGGCTTGAGGTGGATTCCCAGGTCTTGGATAGAGTAACTTTTAGTTTATACAGCACTTTTTCCTGAATTATTTTACTTAAATGTCAGTGTGAGGCCAGCAGCTGTGTTGTAGACCAGAGCTGACCCATGGAGTCTGAGAAAGTTTCCTGAAGGTCTGTGTCTTAACCAGCCACGCAAGCTATGCCTTCGCAACTGCAATTTGTGGCAAAGCCCAGCACTGCTGAGGATTGATGACACAGTGACAGTCTCATGAGAGGCTGAGTGGGCCAATAGTCTGGCCTTAGCAACAGCCAGGAATAACTTCTTTCACATTTTCTGCTTGAACTTTCCTCTATCTGCGCTTACGTTTCCATCTCTCTGTTTTTGCAAGTGAGCTGTGAAGCAGAAGCCGTGGTTTACGAAGGAGATCCTGCAAGTATTTCAGCCATGAATTACTGCCTTTTTATTGCTGGGCTTCATTTTTCGTGCAGCTTCAACTCTGTTGTTGTCCATGATTAAGTAAATGATGATACTGAGCAATGTCTTTTCAATTCTGTCTGCTTCTAAATGAATTCTAGTTTTATTTCTCAGCATAATGCAGGCCCTACATCTAGTTTACTTTTACTTATGATTTACGTTCTGTCCAAAGATATGAGCCTTCATGAAGCCTACTGGCTAATAATTAATTAAGCTCATTTTAAGTCATTAATCTGTTGTTCTGCGTGATCTTTCCAGAACACATTTAAGATGTCTGATGTAATGTTTATTCTCGGCTCTTTTAATGCAAGTCTTCTCTGTAACTGTCTGCCTTTATTTTCCATTTCCATCACCTGCAGATGGTTGCCTATACAGGCCTAATGGTTTACTGTAACCCTTTAAAAATTAGGTACTTAAGGTGAACCCATTTAAGACAATTTTTTACAAAAGTCTAGTATTCTATCCAAACACCAAAGCATATCTTCTGAACAGAAAGCCAAATGCACTAAGTGTATCAACATTACGACAATCCAAACCCATTTGCTGTGGTATTGAGGACTGACCCACAAATGACCCTGGGTTTCAGTGCATGGAAATTACTTGTAATTATTCTATATTTTCCAACAGTCAACGTGTTCATCTCATAACTCTATTCACAGAGACTCCTTTGAGCTGGCTCTAGCATTATCAGAGGAAATTCTAAGATCTCTGTCGGAGCTCTCCAATTTGCAGCTGAGTAGCTGACCCATTTTTGTTTAGGGCAATGTGTCTTTGGTTATAAAATCATCATTCTTTATAAGCCTCTAGCAGAGGGACAAATGGATGTATTTTTTACTCAATGTGACATTTTTAAACTCTTAGACAGGTACTATTTGCACAGCATTTTTTAATCTCCTTTTCATGAAAAAATGAAGGTCTTTGGCCTAGAATTTCAATTTGATTTACATTCACAATCTCTTTCAACATATTTCAGCCTAGCTGATATCAAAACATGAACATTAGCTTTAATCACTACCAAAGGTTTCCATGCAATTTAATAGCGAGAGAAGATATTGGTTTTCCTCCTCATTTTTTTAATTTCTCATAAACTGAATATCAAATTTACTAACTTTCATCCAAACTCAGTTACTTTATAGGAAAAGACATCTTTGAAGGATATCCTACCGTAATTCCTGTCACTCTATCCAGCCTTGGTGCTATTTCTCATGAGTTGGAATCATTACCGTATCTTTAAAGTAGCAACATTGTCCAGTAAAATGGCTTCATATTGCTTAATCTCTCCTCTATGTAGGAGTCTCTGCATTTTTGCTGAGTTTTTTTGTGTTTATTAACCCTAGTGAGTTAACAGAGCTGTGAAAGTGTGAATATTTCTCTTTTCCATGTCATCAGAAAATAATGCTTTCTCTTTTCTGAGGACTGGTCTCTAACAGTGGACAGAACGTTTACATCAGAAGTGAAAAGTATTCAATTGAGTTGCCAAGGGGAGGTTCACATCTGTTCTTATTGAAGTATACAGAGATTTTTTGCTATTGACTCTATTGTGGAAAAGGCCAGACCTTGATTTGAGGGAGGAGAGAGCATTTAGCTGGTTTGCATTGTTATTTAAAATGAAAATGTTTCAACTAAATGGGCTTGTAGCCAGCTGAAGAAGCTACTTAGTGACAAATATTCTCAGTTTTGCAAAGGTGTAAACCCTCACAAATCAGGTGCCCCTGCTCACCTCAGCAGCCAATCTACAAAGGTTAAGGAAGTGCTTCAGTACTTCTTATAACCCACGAAAGACAAATCTAATTCATCGAGGTCTTTTCCATTGAACATGCAACTTTCTAAGAAAAGAACATCAAAAAATTCTGCAGGTAAACAAGTTTGTGCCTATTCCTTCCACCAGACCGAGGAGCCTCTTGGCAAAGAGCCAACCAAACGTAACCTCACCTTCATCTCCTGCCACCAGCCTACATGAACAATGTGCTCTTGGTACAGAGACTACATTCTGTTATGACTTGAGCAATGATTTTCCCAGTAGTTTCTCTCGTTTAATCAGTCTGAGTAGTCACATACTTAGGCCAAAGTGTTTCTTTTGTTACCGTCAGGACACAACTGGGGACTCTAAGTCCAGCTCAGGGAGGGGTGGACTACACGACAGACCAATTATCCAGATTTTTACAGCTACTGAGTATAAAATTGATACTGGTTGCCCTTCAGCTTGCTCCTAGAGCAAGGTAATTGCAGTGTTTACTTCCAGTGAGCAGTATGTCACGTTCCTCTTCGAGTCAGTCTAGTTCCTTTTCGTTTTGCCTTTGCAGTAGGTAATGTGTAATGTGAAGGCTGTGTTTAATGCCATATTTTTGCTATTCAGGCTACATAAAGTAGCCAAAATAAATTAGTTGATGAACAATGAAAACTAGGAAATATTGCAAGAGGAGATTAAAAAAAACCACAAGCCCCTTTAAAGCAATTATGAAAAATAGATAATTCTCATACCTCAGTCTAAAATAAGACCTCACAAAAGAACTTATCTAGTGGAGGCACACTGCCTGGTACCGACAAACCCTCTCGGGAGCATCCGCAGCTGTCTTTTTGGAATTAAAGAGTCCTCTCTAGGAGTGTGCTGGTGTGGGAAATCAGGAGCTGGTGTTAAAGCAGCCATGCTCTTCACTGACTAACCAGACCTCCAGAGGACGTCTCCTGTGATTTTCACATATATCTTTGGTTCCACAGACTCAGCTGGTCAGAATGCACTGAAATGTTCACTCGTATACAACACACGTACATTTTTATCAACCAGCCTTCTTTAAGAGACTGTGTCCCATCGATTTGATCGGCATTTTTTAAGAAGCTGAAGGTCTAGGTCTCAGTAAACATGGCAGGTTCGTCATGCAATGTATCTTGCAGCTCAGCTGACAGCAGGGGATGTAAAGCTGCATGAATTCTCTCTATCACTATAGGAATATTTTTGGAGTCACTGCTTTCATCCCATGCTAGTTACTGTCTCAACTTTAAAAAAGCAGATATTTTTCCTCTTCCTCTGGTCACTGCTGTCTGAGCAACTGAAATTCAATAGAGTTGTGCCAGTTGAACCAGCTAAGGATGCTGTCTTCTATTTGCTCTTACAGCTCCTGAAGGATGTGCGATTCAAACTTCATTGGGAATGTTCTTTTATCTTTTCTGTCACAAATGTCCCTATTTTTTCTTCCACTTTTCCCAGAGCAGCATAAGAGCTGTGTGCTAATGTGTGCTGCAAAATGCGATTCAAAAAAGTAGATTTTAACTATTCATTTGAATAACTTAAATTTATTTCAGTTACCGTTCCAACATCTTTAATTGTATTTTCTAGTTATGTTCATAGGAGCTTGTTTGCAAAGAAAGCTGGTATTGTAAACTCTCTTGCAAGTTTCTTGCATATTTTTACTAAAATAATGCAAATAACTAATACATTTTGAAGTAATAGCTGTGGAGCAAAAGCCATAGTATGTTAAATCACACAGCAAGAACAGTGAATTTTTACAGTGATCAGTCCCACATATATAAAGCCTGTATATTGCTCAGAAAAAGCTATTCATCAGAAAAAGAATGTATCTGCACAAATGTAGTTTGTAATCAGTTAAAGATAGGAGGGTTGTGTCTGCAAAGGACTTACTGGCTGTAATACAGAGGCAGCTGAAGCAGAGACACTGAATAGAAAAGATCTGTGTCAAACACCTTCTCTCCAAGTGGCTGCTGAGTATCACATGGCACCAAGAATAAAAATAGCCTAGGTAGGGGAATGGAGAACTTCAAATTCAGTAGGACTTTGCTCTGTGTTTTCAAGCAAGCAATGGCCGTAGAAATGAAGACATACAGAACTTAGCCTTGTCTTCGACAGCAGCTGGTTCTGAAAAGCTTGTTGCAGTTAGTAATTTTCTGTTAAGTAGAGCAGAGACCAACTGTGAGTTGGTAGTGCAGAAATGCAAGGAACCCTGAATTATAAGTCAAAATGAAACAAGAGAATGTCTCAGAATAAGCAGTCTTGCAATGCTGAGCGCTAACTAGGAGGAGATCTGGTGAGCTGGGAAGAAAATTCAGAGAAACTAACTGGAAAATCTGGGGTGAAACTAAACAAAGCTCTTAAAAGGTGCCGTTTAATGTGTATTGGTGAGGAAGGAAGGTACTCAGCACAGTCTACATAGGGAACTCCACAGTTCTTTGACACTGCAGACCTGATCTGCCATGCGAAAGTGTCACCAAAACAACTCCTTAGGGTAAAAAAAGGATGCAGAGCTCAACCTTGGATCAAAGCAAGAATAGCACGACAGCTGGCACACTTGGGACAACCACCACTCCAAAGGCTGGTGTCCAGAAAAAGACATATATATCAAAAAAGGCAATGGGTTGCACCATGTTTTTAATTGATTGCAGAGATCCCCGCAGTGTGGTCGGCATGGGCAAATGTGCCCTTAGCTTGCTTAGATGAACTCCACATAGTATCAGCAAATAACGCTCTGCCAAAATATGAAGACTCTCAACCCGAAAGTAAATATGACAACTGTTATTTCAGAGCTGCACACTTACACATAAACCACTGTTCCCAGAAACTCTATTAAAAGAGCTTAAGGAAAAGCCTCAAAAATGGAAGAGAAATTGATGAAGAGTGTTATTGACTCATCAGCTAAAGAAATATTTGAGGTAGAGCCACAGTTAAACAGTAACAAGAGTATGAATGCTACTTCTTGAGTTAGAAGGATGCCAGTTCTTCTGTCTTATCCAGAAGCATAATCCTGAAGGAATGGACGCCAAAATAAATTAGAATATCTTTAGAACATCTCAGAGGTGGGTGCTTTTACTCCTCCTGGACTATTACCGAGCTGACAGTTCCTTCCTGCTCCCGTAGCAGTGCAGCGTGCATTATCCTGCTTCCTTTTCAGACTGTCAAACCAGAGGGGTAGATCTGGTACTACAGGGCACTATCAAAACAAATGACTCACTGCTTCATGTTAGCATTTGTGTATGAGAGGAGACACACAAGTTTAGGTGTCGGTAACATCATGTAGCAACTGGCCATTGTCTTTAAAGACGGGTTAGTAGATGGGCTGGAAAATCCGGGGATCCCATGTTACACGGACACTGCTTGGCTGTAATTCACAGGCTGCTCTAGGGAATAAGTATGTGGCATCCGGGCTATTCAGAGACACGTGCTGGGCACTGTCTGGGCAGCACCCAGTGCACAGGGGAAACAGGAAACCCATCAGTCCTTGCCAAGGTCCTTGCTGCAGAACAGTGGCTGTACAGCGAAGGGAGCTTGAACCCGCACAATTCATTGTTTCTGTTCTTCTACAGTGCCCCATTCAGTATTTGCCTGTAGCCAGAGTTGGGATTTTAGAAACAAGATCTCTTATGCAATAAAACAGAGCAGTGACTAAAGTTCCTTTCTCTGACTTGGAGAGTAAAGCTAGCTGGAAGAAGTCCACTTTTTCATTTTTCTCTCCAATAGGAAACTACGTAGTGAAAACAGACAGGAAATTTTGTGTCTTCAACAACTGGAAAGTAGAAGGTCAACTTTCTTTTTCAGTTATAAGTTTTGATTTTGTGATCTTTTGAAAAAGGGAGCTCTTTTGGACTACAAAAGAAATTGCAAGAGAAATCATTAGCAAAGTTTTCCACTCAGCCTAAACGCCATTCTTCAAGCAGCTGCACCTTTCCAGCTTTCTGATGGTGGTGTTAGACAATTGGCACAATTTGACAGTTCCTATCATTTGTGATAGGAATTGCACTGAGACATTGTATTTGTCCAACACATCCCTTTCCTCTTTTAATTAGGATTGATGTTCAAGTTGCACCCTGGTGTTGAGTCAGTCCTCAGTTGGCTCTGAACTTTTTGCAGTTGATTACAATGGCTGCAGTTCTTTGACTGGGTCCTCCAGAATAGCTTCCCTGCTTCAAAGAGAAAGGCAGCAGCTGGTTCAAACATAGCAGGCAGCTGGGTGCGTGTTTAGTAAAAATTATGTCTAATGTAACAGAAATGATCAGTGCCCATTTTCTTTTAAAGAAGTGTTCTCTGGGAGGCGCTGTTCGTCAGAGTACTCTGATATAATGCTCTGGATGGCATAAAGGGCTTCCAGAAATGGCTGGAAAGAGCATGCACGTGCACAGGGTAAATTCATAGTCTCAAAAATAAAAAAAGAACACAAATAGCTTCCAGGGCTTAATTTCACATCACTACCAAATGCGCAGGATAGGATGTATTGAGCTTGTTCTTACCTGGGATCTTACCAAACTGCCTTCTGTCAGCCACTCTGGCTGCTGCTTGGTTTACAGATCAATGTGAAAATGTTTTGATGAGTAAAAGGCAAATTATCTGAGATGTATCTATCTAAGAAAGTCTCCACCAGCGGATGCTAAACTGATTGCAACTGGACCGTGAAGGAGCTAAAGAGGGACGAGGTAGCCATCAGGTTGCTCACACTTCAGACCCCAGATATNCGGCCCCCCCGCAGCCGGGGAAGGGCGGGGGAGGGAGATGGAAACTTAGTGCGAGTTCTGCCGGAGTTGTGGAAGATTCAGATAACTCGTGATCCTTCCTTCAGAGATTGCAAACCGTATGCACTCCAGGACTGCCACTGCTGTTGCCGTCGGAGAGGAAACGGATGTCCGGTCCTGACCTCTGTCCCGGTTTCCCCGGAAACGTCCTCCCCCCATCCCCCCTCGCGTCTGCTGAAATTCTCTTTATTGGCAAAAGGAAGAAAAATTCCTCGGGAAAAAGAAAAGAAAAAAAAAAATCCCAAACCACAACAGATGGTTAATAGCCTTATGTGCCACCTAATTTTGCTGCTAAGAGGAAAAAGGCACGGTATGGTGTATGTCGGCACTGAGCAAGGTGACGGGACTGGCTAGCACCAAGTACAGTGGCCACTCTACCAGATATTGATTTTGTCTTCAGAAGAAATGCGAATAACAACAATTACTGTACACAGACAACAATTTTTCCTGCATAAAACAGAGGTTATACTTAACTCTAAATGGCAAAGATTCAGGCATAATAATTAAGTGACATGACTGAATGTTAGGATCAGGTATTTAATCACATAGGAATAGTTCCATACCTCATTGACGATGAAAAGACTCCTTGCATGCTTTTTGGAGTGTGCTACACATTGCAAAGCATATATTATCCTGTAAATATTAATGATAAGTGATTTAAGATTAGTAGCTTCCTTCTATTCAGAACAACTCAGATGTAATGGTCACATTTCTGCCTTATTGGACTTTCTCTTTTAGGGCCATTTAGTCAAACCTGCTTATTCAAGCCTGCCATGCTACATTAGGAACCTCTTAAACAAATATAGTTCTCTTTGTCCATTTTGATATAACCTCATTGAAGTCATTAATTTTCCAAAGAGCTCAATGGACAATTAATGTTTTCTGTGGATAATAAATCAAACTGGTTTTATATGAAACTTCTAAGACTACCAGAGGGCTGCAGAGTGTGGCCCCCCCAGCATGGACAACCCAAAGAGCTATCTACTGCCTGCTAACAGGGTGGGTGAAAGGAAAGTCTGTAATACAAACAGTTTTAGGGACCCAAGTCGTGTATTTTGAATTTTGTGGAGGCTTCTTATATCCCTTGGGTTTCACGAGGTCAGACAACTACAGCCTTACACTCAAAGAGCTAACGGAAAGCTCTTTAGGTTGCATGAGGTTAGGAGGTAGCAGAAGAGCTGAGAGAAGCTCACTGCCTGAAGCTAACTGCCTGAACAGTGCTCCTCTCATTCTTTCTTTTCAACCCCATAAATCTTACCATTCAGCAGGCATCCTGGCATTGGTAAGAGGGCAACATTCCTTCCCAAATGATCTCATAGAGTGCTCCCCCAGGAAGATGACATTGGAGCTTTGGCTTTCTCAGGCCAAGGAAGGAGCTGCATCCAGGGCTCTCCCTCCCTCCCCGAACGTTTCAAACATCAGCAGTCCATGCGTTAGAGGCAGATGGAGAAGCTATGTCATTCTTTTTGCTGCTGCAAACACCCTGGGAACATTTTTCTGAGCAAGTAAATTTGTCAGGGATGTTGAGGATGGAAAGTGTAACCTTGAGTCTCTGTTGGGGCTTGTACCAGAGGGAAGTATTGTGTCAAGAGCAGCATTCTCACAGGCACTCCTTGAGGTGTCCTGAGCACATTTAAGCAAAAAATCCAGTTTGAGGATTCAGAGTATTAGATAGCAGCTAAGCAAGAGTGTTTAGGACCCTGCTTTCAGTCACTTTTGCAATACTTAAGTTCCATCCTGCGTTCAGCTCTTGGTTATTCAGTTTTGCCATCTGTTGGAGTGGAATAATAATTCCTTTTTTATATAGGCTTTATACAAAGAGATTTATGGAGTCTAATTTGTAATCTTTCAACTTGGTTTAATTAACTCAGAAGGAATGACATACACACTATAAGCTATTTCTTATTTAAGATTAACAATGGATGTTTCATCGCAAACAAAATATTTACAAATAGGTTACATTTCTTTTTATCAGCAAATAGTTCAATTAACATTTGTCTAATTCTTCTTTCTGCATGTTTCCTGCATTTATCAACAGCTCCTCCCTTGTCACAAGCAAAATGTCTGATTTTTTTCCTCCTTCAGGTACCACTGAACATCCATTGTTATTCTTCTGTCGAAGTCTGTAGATATGTCATGCTAAGACCAGAGAACACATTTTCATCGTTTATGGTTGAGTAACCTCTTTTTCAGACTGATTCTACAGAAACATACACATGGAAATAACTTCACACACAGGTAATCTTGTTTAGTTTAAACAGAACTAGTGAATTCATAATGTTACCCTAATGCATGTTTAGGAGTATGTCCTCACTTGTATATGGAATATGTGTTGTCTTTTGTTAGAAGAAAACATGTGCACACACATATATACGAAAAATAAGAAAAACAAAAATACAGAAGCTGAAGGTAAAATCCCCGCTTTTCCTTCAGTTTAGTAATGTTTGTTTAATTCATGTCAAACAAAAAAGTCAAACCATATTATCTTACAGTTGGCTATTTTCTTAATGATTTTGTCCTCCTCTGCTTTTACTTCTGAGTCTGACAACCTGAAAAACCTATCTTCAAAATCACAATACCTTCTCTATACAATAAATATTGTCTTTGTGTATTACAGGATAAATGTGCCTCCAATACAGAAAATAATAACCGGGACTACTCCTAACTTCTTTTCTTGGCTACTGTCCCGCCAAATGAGTCACATTTAGTCAAGATTCTGCCCTCATTACACGCAGGGATTGGTATCCTGGAGATTCAGTGGTTACTAATGGTTACTCGACCAGAGAAATGAAGGAAGAGGTAAGACAGAAAATAACCCATACACAGAAGGTGTATTTTACTAAGTCCTGCTGTGAGAGTGAAAGCTGAAGACAGTTCCCCTCCCAGCAAATATCCATCTTTCGGGGACTGCAAAATGCATGATTTTATGGTATCAAAAAAAGAGAGTGATAGTAACCCCCTTTTTGCATAGCCTTTAAAATACTGTTTCAGCCGTGCATGAAAAAAGCAAAGATCTTTTTTTAGGTCCAGTGCCTGTGAAATATTGGGGCGAATATACCATAGGTGCTCGCCAACCCAGAACGCCAGCATCCTGGTGTATGACCCGTGCTGTAAACCAAAGCATTAAAGGATGCAGCCAATATCTAGACAGGTTCTGGATAGAGTTAAATTCAAAAATTAGCCTAATCGTATAAAATTATTTTTTCTGTAGTTCATGTAATTGTGTCTTTTCCAAAAGTCTGCTCATGCATCTGTCTGGAATTCAGATTGTACTGTTGTTCTGTGTCACTCTCATTTGGTTTAATACCTTAAAGCTTTATTCAGGGTTAAAGGCGTGAGTGAAACGGCCACTTGACCAACTGCCTGCATTTTAGCAGCTTCACCAACTGACACCAGTTTGACAGAATGGTTGCAACAGGAATTATTGCTAGTGCAGCTCCCTTCTTAATCATTGCTCCTTGACATTTAACGGCAGTTAATTTCTATGTTAGTGTAGTTAAGGTGTCCGGGGGTTTGTGTGTCACAGGTGGAGGGGATGGAATGGAAAGCAAGGAGGGAGGAAGGAGAGTTATTCTTTTTGGGGGGGACTTTGTCCCCGTTGAAATCAATCACAAAAATACAGAGATGCTAAAGGTGTGTGGACCAGATCACTGGGTCTTGAATATTGCTGTACAATTAAATGCTGTGTCTTGCTATTTGAAAAGACAACGTAGATCTCTATCTAGGGCACTGAAGTGATTAATCCCTCTTACTGAAAGTTATGTGGGGGGGAAATAGTCCTTGGGAGTGGAATTCAGTTACCAGCTAAACTCTCTGCTGTACAGTTTTGCAGCTAATCGGGGCACACAAAAAGGGTGTCCAGCTGCTCTCTGCTTTCCCTGGGGAAGAATTCTACGGAGTGCTTGTGTGTACAAGTACAGCAGCATCTCTTTCAAGCAATATGTGTAGTGGCCACGATGGCTTATTGGTGGGTCTGGTTTGTTGATGGGGTTTTGTTTGGTTTATTTGAGGTTTTTGATTGTTTGGTTGGGTTTGTTCCTGTTGGGGGTTTTTTTGTCTTTTTATCGCAGAGGAAACAGCTGGGGAAAAGATTTTGGAGTAGTCCTGCAGGCCTCTTATGCCAGTTTATTCGAGCTGTTTGTTATGCTTGAGTTAATTTATCCCATGTTTAAAAAATACGGCCTCCTAAAGAATGTGGATGTGCATGAGAAACATTAAAAATAAACAAATATTCCAATAATACCACCCAAATTGTCCTAATGTTGTCGGATAAAATAAATCAGTGTTGGTATTTTTGGTGTGATGAACCAACACTTGGGAACATATTCCTAAAAGGAGCTCATTTAGCATTTGCCTATGGCTGACTTTGTTACTTGAAGTCAATGAAAATCCATTTTTGCAAGTAAGGATTACTCATATACAAATGGTCTTCAGTGCTGGAAGTTGTACCAGCAGCCCACATAATAAGTTAAAACCTCCACATCATTACGTTAAACGTTGTTTTTATATTTGCCAGGGGAAAGATGGAAACTTATTTACATTTAACAAATTTAACCTAACAGTGCAGGGGTTTTAATAAGTAAAAGTTCTTTAAAGCAATTGTGTAAATGCTCCACCTTTAACATGGTTTTCGTTTGTTTAGTAGCTTCTTCCCCCATTGCTATGTTTGAATTCAAGGCTTTTTCACATGATTAACAGACAAAAGGAGCAGACAGGCAAAATGACATCCTCTGTTCCTTTAGTATTTAAAAATAATTAGTCCATTTGATTTTAATGTAAAACAGATTTTTACAATTTTGTCATAAAAACACGATATATTTATGAAAAACTCTTAGTACAGCTTTTTCTCAAAATCAAACCATCTATTTCTTGTTTTTTTTGTTCTTGCTCATTAAAGCTTTTTTATTAACCTATACCAATGAAAAAGAATTAATCACCTTTTTCATGCTGAATACTACATTTCATTATATTAACTCTTTGCTTTCCATCATTTACAGGGGCAGAACCTTAGATGGTGTGAGGTGACCTCCAATGAAGTTAGTAGGTTCATCTCTAAGTAGGGTGTTGAAGATCCAGTCATGCTTTTGCAAGGTCATATATCCAAAGTTTTTATTGTGATATAAATATAATTCACAGATAGTCTTTCAATTTGGGAAAATTTTGCCACTGTAATTGTTGCTGTCTTAGCTACTCCCTCATATATACTGATTTTCTAAAATACTGCTTTACAAGTCCAAATGTCGGGTCCTGCACTTTTGACACAACAACCCCATGCAGAGCTACAGACTGGGTGCAGAGTGGCTGGAGAGCAGTCAGGCGGAAAGGGACTTGGGAGTGCTGGTGGACAGGAAACTCAACATGAGCCAGCAATGTGCCCAAGTGGCAAAGAAGGCCAATGGTATCTTGGCTCGCATCAGGAACAGTGTGGCCAGCAGGACTAGAGAGGTCATCATCCCCTTATACTCGGCACTGGTCAGGCCGCACCTTGAGTGCTGTGTCCAGTTCTGGGCCCCTCAGTTTAGGAAGGATGTTGAGATGTTAGAGGGTGTTCAGAGGAGAGCAACGAGGATGGTGAGGGGGCTGGAGCACAAGCCCTATGAGGAGCGACTGAGGGAGCTGGGGTTGTTTAGCCTGGAGAAGAGGAGGCTCAGGGGAGACCTTATTGCCCTCTACAACTGCCTGAAGGGAGGCTGTAGTGAGGCAGGAGTGGGGCTCTTCTCTCAGGCGACCGGTGACAGAACGAGAGGACACGGTCTCAAGCTTCGCCAGGGGAGGTTTAGGCTTGACATTAGGAAGAAGTTCTTCACTGAGAGGGTGATTGGCCATTGGAATGCGCTGCCTGGGGAGGTGGTGGAGTCACCGTCCCTGGAGGTGTTTAAGGAGAGATTGGATGAGGCTCTTAGTGCCGTGGTGTATTTGAGAAGTAGGAGTAGGTTTAAGTGTTGGGTCATAGGTTGGACTCAATGATCTCAAAGGTCTTTTCCAACCTTGTGATACTGTGATACTTTTTTTATGTCTTTTTTCCCCCTCTGGTTTGATCTCAGTTCTTACTGTATGCCAAAGGCTTGCTTTAGATAATCATGGATACACTTTGCTACTTGCTTCTCAAAGAGTTACTGTAAACCTTGTGTCCAGAAATCAATATTTCTGAGCAGCAGAGGCTTTGCTTCATTTAGGTATACAGGTTTTTTGTACACAAATTGGATTGTTTGCAAACATTTGTACCTTCTAACTAAAGACATTCCTGGGACCAAAGTTAGCTTTTTAGTAAATCATTATCATAGTTGCAATTACAGGGAGGAGTAGGGTTCTGTCACCCTGAATTCAGTGGCACTAAAAATCGATGCATACAGTTTGAGTGAAGAGCCAGAAATAACGCTGCATGCACTGATTCTGCTTATGTATTTGCATTAAGCATAACTGTGTTTCTCCATGTCGATGTAAGATCCACCATTTAGGCTGTAAAAGATATTCGGAGATCAAGTGCCCAGCAGTTGCCTACGTTTCTCCATAGCAGTCAAAGGCAAGATGCCCATGAAACACGTAGCTGAGAGTTAATAATGCAGCGATCCAAGGAGAAAAAAGAAAAAAAAGGTGTTTCTTTGACCAAAAAAACCTGCTGGTATGTGAAAATTAATGGACAGCATGCCTCAACCTGCAGAGTCCCAGCAGAGTGCATAGCCACCATTCAGGGAACATCAATAATACATCAATACTTAATATTGATCAGACAACAAAGCAGCAGCTGGAGAAGGAAAGTCTGCATACTCGCAGTTATCCGCTCAGACCAGAAATAAGTCAATGTGGAGAAATAGTAAAATTATTTTTCCTTATCTTGGTTGTGTTTTATAAATATAAGGCTTAGAAACAAACGCACCCAACAAAATCCTTTGTCAGTGTTTGCTTCCTATTTCCCTTCCAGCCCAGTTAGTACATTTGCAAGCCAGCTAAACAAAATGATCATCCTGTGTAAGAAAATATGGGAGCGATGAAATATTAGTGCAGTCCAGCTATCTCTGAAATGCTGATGTGCCTGGCTAACATAGAGCTGAACTGCAGTCCTTCCCTTTGACATGAAGTCAGCTGTGAATTTACCAGATGACCTTCCTTGACAAATAGCTATCAGTCACTCAATCCATCACTTCAGGAAAGCTGGGCTGCCTCGCTCTTTTTCTTTCCTGTTTCTCTTGTTCTTCTTCTCAAAAAGATAAAGGGGTAAAGTCCAATCCAATATTCAAAACTATGTGATTTAGAGCACCAAACAAGTAACGATGAGATCTTTAAGAATTACGTGTAATACGACAGTCACGTACTTCAGAATTTCCTCCTTTTTAATGCAGAAAAATCAGCTAGAATTCTTCCTTAATATTAGAACTCACATACGTGTTGAGTTCCCAGCTATCCACATGGTAATTTTCACTTATCTAGTAGGAATCGGTTTTCTTTGAGGCAATCCCAGGGTCTCATTTCCTGAGACAGGAAAGCTGCAGAGGACTGTTGCACTGCATGGATGAAAGGCACAAAAGGAAAGGTAAAATATATATGGAATATTTTTCCTGAAAGCTAGAAGAAAACATATATTAACCTATTATCTATTGTATCAGGTAGATTAAAGTAGCTAACAAGCATTTTGCGTTGATGAACAACTGAACCTTGCCTTATCTAAGCAGTCAATGCTGGAAAGGTGCATTTTTAAGGAATTAATATGCAAAATGCAATTTTTCTGTTCAGAACTTACTATGAGAAGAGGGGGGGGGGGTTATTCAGCATATATATATATCTGGTCTGACTTCTCCCCGAGGCCTTGGTGTGTGGGGAGAGTGGAGTGCAATCGGTAGGGCTCAGTGGGGGGCAGAGCCAGGACTTGGAAGCAGAGAAAGCCCAGACCCCTTGCTCCTGTAAGCCTGGAAAGCCTCACCAAAAAAATTGCTCTTCTTGTCTGATGCAGGATGTTCTTCCAAGCCTGGGGCTCACAGGCTGGATGGAGCATCTCTCATGCGTCCCCCCTGATGGGTGCCCTGGTACCATGTACGTGGGGTTTCAGCGCCACCGGTCCCTGTGGGTGGGACAGGGATGAGGCACTGTCCCGCAAGTGCCTTCCTTTGTCTTTCCTCAAGAATTGTGGGGATTGCTTTAGAAAGCGTGTGGTCTTTGTCACTGTGTGGTTTTGCTGTCGTTGTTGTCATTACTGTTGTTTTTTGATTTGTTTCCTAAGGGAATAAGACTTAAATGAACATGGGGTTTGCCTAGATGTCTGTCTTTGTTTTTATTTTTATTTTGGAGCCCAGTGGTAGATTTCAGCCAAATGTGACAGAGGGCCAAAACTCTCCCAGATAATTAAGTAACAAATGTCATGAAAGTAGACAAATGAGTAGAGGACACAGATGCCATAAATGCCCTTTCTGTGGGAAAAGCTTCAGAGTGGTATCTCACATTCTTAGGCACTAGAAAAGCCACATGGGAATGAAGGCCCCTGTAAATGCCCCAAACACAGAGTAAGCCTCAGCTGGGTTTGTGTTTCAGACATGTCAGAGCCAACCACATGTAAGACAAAGCTGCACCGAAAGCAGGATTAATTCCTTCTGTACACAAAGAGCTAACAGTTTTCTGATTGAAGTTCCCTGAAAATGTTGTTTGGATTCAACTATTCACATTTTTAAGCAAGATGTCATTTACTCGTAAAGACGTACACTGCAGCGCATATGATTTAAACAGAAAAAAATGCCAGTTCTCTTATTTTCCTCACAACCACGTTACCTGTGCTGAGATTTGCAGTTCAAAGGCTTAGAAAAGTACACTTTGTTGTACCAAGAAAGCTGTACCTGTCAGGAAAATTGAATCAACTGTGTGGGCGGGGCTGAATATGTTTGCAGTGTGCAGCAATCAAGAACAGAAAGTAGAGTCCAGCTGAGAAATGAGGAGAATTGTCTCAGCGCAGTATAGCGATGCCCCAGCCAGAGGGGAGCTGCAACAATTCTCCCAGCCAGAATGGTTAAAGCAAGCAAGACCAAGAGCTCCGTACATTTTAAGTTAACCACGTTGTTAAATATTCAACTGTTGTGGCATCCTGGAATAACACTGAATGGGAGATACTCGGAGACAAATAAGGCTGGCAAGTCCTCATGCAGCCGAACATTCCAGATGTGCGTGACCACGTCAGGGCATAGCTGCAGACCACTGCCAGATGGTCCTGATTAGTTTTAGGAGTACAATAAATACCACCTTTGGACAAATTACCAGAAAATTTAGAAGATACTAGGAAGGTAATTTGCAAACCCATTCCTGTGGTTCCGAAGCTGGTCACCCTTCCTCCTAGCCTGCCACTATGCTGAAAACTTGTGATGCTTTTTGTGGGGCTTTAACCACAGTCCACAACAGAGGAGGTTAGAAAATAGACACCTCTTGGCTTTGTAGCCCATAATCTGGGGAGCGGTTTGAATCTGTGGCTTAGCCCAAAGTTCAAGGGAGGGAGTAGAGTTGAACCTCGTTCTGTTGTCCAGCTCTATTTAGAGATTCATTTTAAAAGAAGAGCCTTTTCTGGATAGCCTGGGCAGAGTTTATTACTAAGCAGATGCTCAGTTTTCTTTATAGTATCAACCACTTCTTTAATATTCTGTGGTATTTCCAATATTTCCGCTACCAGCAAAAGAGAAAGAGAGAGAATAATCTTCTCCTTTAAGTCTCTATTTTAACTCAGCGCTGGTTGTGCACCCCTCTGGGTGATTTCAGGTTACCTGCCATCTGTGGCATGACATGGAGACTGACTATGGGTAAAACACCATAGTATTTTAGCACATGTTCAGTACCAACAAGCCAGCATAAGCGAGTGGAGAAAACAGAAGCCTAATCATTACTTGATGTTCCTGGTGCATAAAGAGAGATACTGTCCACCCACGCAGTCTGTGATCGATGCCAAGTCTTTTGCAGACTTAGGGCTTCAGTTCAGCTTCTCTGATTTACACTTGTACATTCCTCCCAGCTCCCACCTTTGCGGGAAGGTAATGAACTGACTGACCGGAAGCTATCCAGCCATAATGTACAAAAAAGGGATGCTGGAGATGTAAAGCTGAGGTGTAACTACTGAAGAAGGTCCTCTCATTCAGAGAGGTTAAGAACAAAGCCTTTTTGTATCTCTGCCAGCTTCATGAGATAACATGACGGCTTAAGCTTGATGGGATTTCAGCAGACTGTACGTAGTCACATGGAGTCACCCCCCTAGAACACCTTTATCCCTGCTCCCCTGACTTGCCCACCATTGCCAATGTCGTAAGAGCTGCCGCACCTCTGTCTTCTCTACATGGGTGCTGCAAAACCTCCTTTGTGGGGAATGGGTGTGCTTTGAACGAGCTTTAAAATATGGCTATGGTGACATCATTTGATCAAAAAGGTGCCAATGTAAGATGCTAAGGAAATTCAAGGATGTTTCTCTAATGTCTTGGGTAAAAATAGATCACTTAAGATATTGTGTTGGGTGGTAAACAAGTGTAGACACGTATCAGCCTAGGAGAGATAGTGAAGAAGTTTCTGAGGAAGATAATTCACCTACTGCAGACATATCGATCAAGAAAATGCTTTTCATGTTACAAAAAAAAAAAAGAAGAAACAAAAAGCACTCGAGAGTGGGCATGAAAATGGTGAATCTTACATCAAAATTGCTTAATGAAAGGCAGGGGTCAAAATACCTCGTAATATTAGAAAAGGAATGTTGTAGAGGAAGACTGTGTAAAACACTGGATATGGGTTAATGTAGCTAAATTCTTTACAATGCTCTTTGCCCTCCTCTTAGACAATTCTTATAGTTCTGGTAACACTATAAACTAGAGCATTATTGATTCCCCAAAAAGCTCAAAATGAGTTGGGAACTTGTGTTCAATGAGGGCTTGCTATTGGAGATGCAGACTGTACTTTAGACTCATCTTTGGGTGCATCAACCATAGAATTTGTACCTTCTAAATGAATGCAGAGAGTCTTCAAAAGAATCAGCTATTAACAAAACCACCCATTTGTCCCATTTTGTCTATGGAAAAAAGTGAAGATAAGACTTTGTACATCAGAAATTATAATCAGGAAAGAAAATTATGGATTTAAAGCTTTACCAGAGGTTGACATCTGGTGCAGTAGAGGACTAAAGAACCTAACCTACTTGCTTACGGATACAACAGCAATAATGATTACCAGCAAAAGCAAAGGGGAGGGGTTCTTACTGTGAAATGGATATTATTTGCAGCAGTTTTGTGTGCATGCACACATGCACTGGTTTCCTTGAACTTAGGGTTCAACACTTTGGACACAACCCCAAGCTCTGGGCTGAGGACAGAGTGGCTGGAGAGCAGTCAGGTGGAAAGGGACTTACTTGGGAGTGCTGGTGGACAGGAAACTCAACATGAGCCAGCAGTGTGCCCAAGTGGCCAAGAGGGCCAATGGTGTCCTGGCCTGTGTCAGGAACAGTGTGACCAGCAGGACTAGAGAGTTCATCATCCCCTTATACTCGGCACTGGTCAGGCTGCACCTCAAGTGCCGTGTCCAGTTCTGGGCCCTCAGTTTAAGAAGGAATGTTGAGATGCTGGAGTGTGTCCAGTGGAGAGCGACGAGGATGGGGAAGGGGCTGGAGCACAAGCCCTGTGAGGAGCGACTGAGGGAGCTGGGGTTGTTCAGCCTGAAGAAGAGGAGGCTCAGGGGAGACCTTATTGCCCTCTACAACTGCCTGAAAGGAGGCTGTAGTCAGGCAGGGGTTGGTCTCTTCTCTCAGGTGACCGGTGACAGAACAAGAGGACACGGTCTTAAGCTTTGCCAAGGGAGGTTTAGGCTTGACATTAGGAAGAAGTTCTTCACTGAGAGGGTGATTGGCCATTGGAATGCACTGCCCGTGGAGGTGATGGAGTCACTGTCCCTGGAGGTGTTTTAGGAGAGATTGGATGAGGCTGTTAGTGCCATGGTGCAGTTGAGAAGTAGGAGTAGGTGTAGGTGTTGGGTCATAGGTTGGACTCAATGATCTCAGAGGTCTTTTCCAACCTTATTATACTGTGATACTGTGAAAACTCGCCGAGGTTTTATATGTGAGAGTAACATAGCCTCCTGATATGTAAATGGGGGCAGCCATTCAGGATTTTCATTGCTACATTCTCCCACCCTAGTTTCCTATAATAGGGAAGAATATTTTTGTTCCTCTGCAGCTCCTACTAATCAGGGTCATCTTTCTCTTTATACTTTATGGGTCTTTATGGATACCAAGGTAAATTTTGCCACTAATGTCACAGAAGACAGGATTAAGCTTTCACATGATGTCTAAAAGACAAACCAAGGAAAATAACAAAAAATCTCCCAGTATTTGTATTTTTTATGTACAGTTATAATAATCATGGAATTGTTTAGGTTGGAAAGGACTTTAAAGATCATCCAATTCCAACCTCCCTGCCATGGGTGGAGACACCTTCCATTAGGTCAAGTTGCTCGAAGCGTCATCCAACCTGGCCTTGAACACCTCCAGGGAGGAGACATCCACAACTTCTCTGGGCGACCTGGGCCAGGGCCTCAGCACCCTCAGCATGAATAATTTCTTTCTAAAGCCTAATCTAAATCTCCCTCCTTTCAGCTTAAAACCATTAATCCTTGTCCTATCAGTACACTCCCTGATAAAGAGCCCTTCCCCAGCTTTCCTGTAGCTCCCTTTAAGTTCTGGAAGGCCACTGTAAGGTTTCTCTGGAGCCTTTTCTTCTGCAGGTTGAACAAGCCCAACTCTCTCAGCCTGTCCTCATAGGGGAGGTGCTCCAGCCCTCGGATCATCTTCATAGCCTCCTCTGGACTTGCTCCAACAGCTCCAGGTCCTGCCTGTGCTGAGGACTCCAGAACGGAACAGACTCCAGGTGAGGTCTCATGAGAGCAGAGTAGAGGGGCAGAATCACCTCTCTTTCCCTGCTGGTTACACTTCTAGCCCATGTTACATTTGGCTATAGCTACAGTTGGATATAGTTATTTTAAAAATATTGCTAAGTTAAGTTGTTATGTAGGTGTTAAGTAGTACGCATCATTGTTTGATACACACTAACAGAGAGAGATTAAGAGATCATACAAAATTTAGGAGGCTTTGAGGATACAAGGTTGGCCTGATGATAAAGCAAACATCCAATCTACTATTAATTGGGTTTAATGAGCACTCAGAAAGTCTGCTCTGCTGCAGGGCCTGATCTTCCTATGCACTACAACATATGGAGTCCTTTGTATGTAAACTATGTAGGTGTACACGGTGACAGAAGCATGGAAATTGTAACTTTACTTACAGCTTCATCTTAGCAAAAAAGACACTAATGACTATATTGCACAAGACTGTAAAGAATTGTTTTGATGAAATAAATATTAAAATTTAAATTTCTTGTAAATATTTTTGAAAGCATCCTTTTAAAACTGCTTGCATTGTTATATTCAATTAATTCCTGTTTATGAGATTCTTGACATGGATTTTCTTAAAAATATATTAATATGTATTTTGACTTTTCAGATCTATTATGAATAGAATACTCCTGACTATTATGAATTCATTAGCATGATGCAATTTGTATTTGGAGTTTACAATTATCTCTGGCCTCAGCAGAGCTAAATGAAAACAGCATCGTGTAGCTCTCAAGGCTATGCTGGAGAGCAATGTTTTCTGTAACTAAAATTCACGATCAAGTAGGAGACAGGGCTCCTCTCCATGAGGAGTAATATACAAACAAGAGTAATAGAGTAATTGTTTAATCGTATTTCCTTTCTCAGGTTGTTGCATTTCTCATTAGAGGTTAAATCCAAAGCTAATCTTGGGTTGGATCTGCAGACATTCGTTACAGTGGGGCTGTCTACAGGCATGGAGAAAATATGCTGGAGAAAGCGGTGTGGAGAGACAGGCTGAGTTTGAAATGAATAGTGAATACAAAGGCCCAGATTTACAAATTATTTCTTTCTGTAATTAGTAATATCCGGAGACTTTTTGTACTCTGTATTAAAGGGGTAGTACCCTGAAAATCCTGGACACCTAGGTGCCCTCTGCTTCGCTTTGGGGGCTCTCTGTGCTGCAGGGATAGCAGGGGGATGAGTGGCCCTTGAGGGCAGCTGAGAGTCTCCTCAGCCTGAGGAAATGCCTGAGGGTGATGTGAAGCCAGGCTAGCTTACCCTGCATGCCCTCTCCTTGCCTCTGCCCTGAGGGATACTCCGAACACACGAGGCAGGTGCCCCTTGGCTCCCTCACCAACTAGCTACGCGAGTCGCATCCTCAAGTGTCTTAAGACAAACCCAAATTACGCCAAAGTCTGCTCTAGCCTGTGGACAGGCAGGAGAAATCAGAGTGCCTCACGGTGACATTTGCATCAGCTGCCCTCCGCTGCACCAGGCAAGACTGTGGCACAGACACAGACAGAGGGCCGAGAAGGTGGTGCCCACTGCAAAAATGATACTGGGCTGTGCTGGGGCCATGGATTTAGGATGGAAAAAAAAAAGGAGTAGCAACTATTTCGCTCAGGACAACTCCATAGGGATTTATCATGGAGTTTTAATATTCCGTCTCGCTCACTGGTTTACTTCTGTGAATGGAAAATTGTTATTAACTTTGTGTGATTGTTTTTCACTGATGATTGGGTGTGAAGCGTTATCACTTGCATAAACCTGATCCAATAGTTCTTTGTGCCGTTTGTGCTCAGGGCAGGTGGCCCCAAAGAGAGAAGAAAGAAGAAAACTGAGGCACTGATGGCTCTCTTTTTCTAAAATGAAAGCTCAACAGATTCTATAAATTGAGAATTGCCCCAGTCAGGAGAAATGCTTTTTTCTGACAGCAGAAGTCAACACGGCAATCAAAAGGTTATTTAGATCCTGCCCTCTGCAGCCCGAGATAAAATTGCGTTGTGTTGACATTCATAACTAGATATACTGTCCATTATCATAGCATTGGTTCATCTGAATCTAGCTTGGATGGGGTTGGTTTTTGGTTAAAAGATTGATAATTTGGGGACAGGACCATCTATACAGTGGATAACTCACACAGTGTATGGTGTTAGGGGTCATGGTAGCTAGGACAGACTCTGAAGTCAGAAATAGGCCAAGTTTGGCACCATTATGTAATATAAATAGGGAAGCTATCGAGGGAAATTTAGATTGCACTGCCTAGGCTAGTACACCTTGTTTTTCAAAAAGCAAGTGATCTCCAGGGATGACTTAGAAAAACAGAGAAAACAGCATCCTTCAACATTACTACCTCCTTCACATTGCTGTCTGTGAAAACACTCATCAATACTCAGTAAGACATACTCTAAACGGGGAGGGAAGACAGGGAAATACTCAAAGGAGATGGGGACCAGAAAGAGGATGAACAATATTATTAAGAAAATTTTTTCTCCATCTTTCCTGCATCAAGGAAAGGGATCTAACAGAGGGTGCAAATGCGTGCTGCAGTCTGAACCCAAGCAATCATTATGATCTGATACATGAAATGGTTGCTTGCAGAAGATGAACTTGTTAAGTACCCAACATGCTCCCAGAAACAGATCCTGTGAAATGTATCTTTTGTTGATTTTTTTTTTTTTCTAGCTTGAAAGGACAGAGCAGGCTTAAATGTAAAAGTCTAGTTAATAAAACATAGTTTTTACCAGAGAAATGAAATGGAACAGGAGAATCTTGGGCTGAATTCTTTATCTTCTGGAGCACAAAAAATAAGTTTTTCATTATGATGAATGGGTTCTCTTACTGCTCCAAGGGTGATGATTCCATATGTTCTCTCTTTCTTGGTCTAGTTCTTTGACCAGCACGAAGCCGATGGTGAAGCTGTGCCAGTCTTTAAGTACAATTAAGGTGAAAGTTTCAAGATTACAGCATAGGTCTAAATGATATTTAAGAGCAGAGAGGTCTTTTCAGGGGCTACTTAAATCTCCGAGTCTTGCAACAAAGGAACAAATGAAACAGCTGTGGGCGACAGGTCTACCAAGTGAGACTTCTGGCAAGGAAGGCAAGCGAAGAGGACGCTGATCTTTTCACCCAGAGTTGCCGCAAAAAGTGTTGAGTGAACGTGGAAGATGAAAGCCTTAGCAGAAGATGTGCTCTTTGTGGTTTTTTGGCTAAGCTTCTAAGTGAAAGCCGTGAAGTTTTCATCCAGCTCTTGTTGGCTGCGATATGTAAGCCACATGCAAGGCAGCTCCACACAGCAGAAAGGGTGTTGCTGCACACTGAGTCAGATTTGCCATGTGCCGTCAGCAAGGCCAAACCGGCATTGCTGAGGTGTGAATTATGAAAGTTACTTTCCAAATGGCCAAGGGGCAATAAACATTGATATAAACTAGACACGGGCCCACACCAAATAATCCCAACTCTCAGGGTGTTTGGATTGCAGACATTTGATAGTGATCCAAGCTATGCGGCTGGCCTTATCTCTGCAGTGGCCAAGCCAAAACCCCAGGTTTCACAGCCACTTGGCACATTCTGCAGCCCAAGGATGCAGTGTCTGATTACCTTCTCCTTTGCCACTGCCAGCTAACTGTCCTTATCAGCCACCCCCTCTGCTTCCTGTCTTGCTTCGGTACTCTTTCTCCTGCTCAGTGTGTTTTCTCTCTCTTATACTGGAAGTTCTCCAAATAAGGGATGCACGTTAAATCTGTTGTGAGCAACTCGGGGTAGAATTATGCATTGTTGTGGAAAGTCATCTATGGAAAGCATGGAGCATGAGCATGAACTTTGTATCTTCCATGCAAGGCAGACAAAGGGCACTAGGCTGCTGTGCTTGTGAAGAGAGGTGGGTGAGAAGCACATTTAATAATCATACACAGTTCAACTTGGAAGAACTTCTGATGTTTTTAAGAGGCAGTAAAGCTGGTGAGCAGTAGGTGCCTGTGGAGCCCGAGCCAGAAATCCCCAGCCATTCTTGGGGCCAGACTGGACTCTGTAGCTGTCTGTGTTTATTCTTTCCACCTCAGATCTCACTGACGAAGTTTCAGCTGGACATTGGCAGTCTTATCGCATGTGCTTTTATTCACCAAGATGTAACGCACAGAGAATCACTTGGACTCGTCAAAATACACACTTGACCCCCTTGTTTCACCTCAGGCAGCAAGAGCCACGACAGGAGTTGTGGGATCCCCCTGTTCTCAGCAAACTCTCCTTTTCTCCCTGGTAAGGGGGAAGAAAACACTGCCTGGCCCTAAACCTTAAAGCCAGACCAGCACTGTGATACTGAAGTTTCTGGGTTATTTCTTATAAGACAGGAAATAGTCAGGCATGATGTGAACACCAAAGAATGCTGACTGCTGAATTCTAAGAGGTTAATTGGCATATTAATTATCAGGAATTAATATATGCATATACAGACAGGAGAAGTGGAGATTTTATTGGTATGAAATTTGTCCATTAGCTACACTTCACACTCATCAGATCTAATGTTTCTGAAGAGTAAGATGATTGATCTACGTTACGGATTGTGCTTGGTAATTGTGATGCGTATTTAATACCCTCATTTAAAACAGAACAAGTGGATGCTGAGCTTGCATCTGGAGTTGTCTCAATTTCCTCTCTTCCACTAGTGGCTGAAAAATGCATGAAATTTTATGACCTTTTAATCCCTGGTTATGTATCCCTGTATCTGTTTTTAGCTGAAGAGGTTCCCTAAGCTAACATTTCAGAATATAGTGATTATATTGCTGAATCATGGTCATGTGAAGAAAACTTTGTAGGTTCCACACTGATAGAATATCTCTAGGGATCTTATCTGAACTTCTAGAAAACTGCAAGTTAATAATATTTTCTGAGACAGTCAAGTGAAATCTTCAGCTTCCAACTTTTTGAGAAATAGCTGTGTTCATTGATAATTAAACATAGTGCTGCGGCAAGTCCTCGTAGATTTGTGCATGCACTTTTCCTCTGGTTTTCACTGTTCCCATTGATATGAGACCAAGTTTTCCATACAGACCTTTCTGTACAGACCTTCTGAAGTGTGCTTTTCTAGAATTTAATTTTTTTGGAAACAGTTTGGATGTAGGACATACTTGAGCGTCTAGAATCCCAGAGACAGTCTTGAAAGTAGACCCAGCTGTGCTTTGTCCAAGCTGTACAAGCATCAAAGGGCTACCAACATAATCAAAACATAGTTCCTTAAAGTGTGAGTGTAGGTATGAAAATTACTCCATTAATACCACCCAGATTTGTATCTCCACTCTCGTGAGAGTGCAAAATGTCTAACAGTATCTTCAGCTGTTCAGGGATGAGCACCAACGCGCTCATGTTTTCTGCTTGGTTATGGGGTTAGAGTGGATGGGAAGGGTTCTTCTTTTTCANTTCAGGCAGTTGTAGAGGGCAATAAGGTCTCCCCTGAGCCTCCTCTTCTCCAGGCTGAACAACCCCAGCTCCCTCAGTCGCTCCTCACAGGGCTTGTGCTCCAGCCCCCTCACCATCCTCGTTGCTCTCCTCTGGACGCACTCCAGCATCTCAACATCTTTTTCAGCTCATCTCTCACAAATCTGCTGATATGTTGTCATCATCTCTATTCAGGCTGCTGCAAAACCACCAGTTTCATTGCTTTTTTTCATTGCTGACTGTTTTTTGGGGATTTTTTTTAAATTAATTAACATTTTCTGGAGCAAGGTTTAGAGGAGATGGGCTTCACAAGGGCTGTCCTGGAACACCACGCTCTTTGGCAGTCTCACTGTGACTGTGGGGCAACCCAACATTTGTCTCTGGGATACAAATTACAGTGCAAATCTACTCTAATGCAGCTTCAGCCAGAACCAGACAGCTCCAGGTTTTGCAGTGTCTCCTACTGAGACCCCAGGAAAGGTTGGAAGGTCAAATTGTGAGCTGTTTCCCTTTCATCTATTTGTGAAGGACATGAAATTCTTTGTAGACGTTTTAACAAATAATGCTTCAGAAATATATTTTCCCCTAACATCCTGCTCCTTTTTACTTCCCAAGTATAAAAGCCAACAACAACTCAGCACGCATGTTTTAAGTTGAATGAAAAGAGCTGGTAAGAATGCGTGTTTCACCCTTCCAGAGAGGTCATTATAAAAGAAGTGAGGTTAAAAATAATGCTAACGTGATCTGCAAAAAAATGAACTCTTCATTTTTCTGCATCTTTTAAGACATTCTGAAGTGTCTCTGTGTGAACCCTTGTCTCATCCTCCTTTTCCCTTTTGCCCCACACCCCACCTCTCTGTCTCAGAAAAGGAAAGGTCTTGGTACCTCTGGAAGTGTCTAAATGAAGAGACCCTCAGTGATTTACCAGCTCTGTCTTAGGATGAAGTCAAGATGCATATTTTCCCTCCTCACTTTTCCCTTTTGCCTCTGGCACTGTGACACCACAGGAAGAAAATCAGGCGCCCAACTGTGATATTGCAAGGGTATTACAGGATGCAGCTCTCTGCTGCTCCGGTCTCCATTAACCTATGATAATGCAAATCTTTAGTGAATCCCAGAGAATCTGCAGGAAATTTGAAAGGCCTGGTGCTCTATCCTTGAAAAGCAAATGTTCATGAGTATTTCAAGTCCTTTTTTTTTTTTTCCTAACCAAACTGTTAACACATTCAAGACTAGTCCTTTAAAAAATGCAGAGCACGTTCTGAAATACTTGTGTGTCCACCTTGATCTGCTGCTCTTGGTGTCCTCCATGGACTGTGGAGTTCATTATATGCTGTCACCACAAGTAGCTGCTGGCTGAACAGCCTTCTTTCAGGAAGATGTTCAACATCATCTTAGAAAAAGTTCCCTTTAGCTATCTCACAGAGACAGCAAGAACCACAACTCTACCCATTCAGGCAGTTCCACAGGCGTTTTGCAGGTCTAAAGATCTTTCAGCATCTCATGTTTAAATAGATCCTAAATACACAGAGAACTTGAAGTGAAGATTTGCTCACCTTGAAATCTGAGCATGCAGTGCAAATCAGCTTAGCAGCAGAGATGTGTTTTCTGGATTCGCCACACGGTTTTACTCTCAGCGATGAACTGGTACTTGTGGTCCCTGAAGGCAAGCAGAAGCAAAGTAGTGTTTTCATGGTAATCTGGACAGTACAGAAATGTCAGCGCTGAGGACGGTAGAGCATCTGTGTTATTAATGGACTTATTAGCATAGTTACTAACACCATGCCAATAATAATCTTATCACAACGATTATAATTATTAATAATATAGTAATGAATATAATTAACAATGATAGTTATTAACATTAACACAGTTACAAGCTCTTTGTATACTCTGTAAGTTCTTCTTATTCTGTCCCCACAGATTTTCTCGGTCCTCTTCTGCTTTTTTCCCCACCTCGTAACTACTGTTTTCCCCTTCTCATGTTTCACCCTTCCTCTCTGCTGTCTCAAATTTCACTCTTGTCCCTGACTCTTCCCCTACTCCCGGGAACCATCAGTCTCCAGTTCCACAGGATTTGTTCTCAGCGGATCGTAAATGTCAGAAATGTGCAGCCAGGGCTGGAATCATTGCGTGTGGGGGACGTTCATCTGCACCCATGAAACTGGAGTAGAAAGCCTTAGTTTGTGGTGATATAGATTCATGTTCAGTCATGATCTATGTCTCTAGAAGTCTCGTGCAGAATATAATAAAATAAAGCAGAATAGTACTACTGAACATAATAAGATGAATATAAGAAACCACACCTTATAACAATTTATATGAAGAAAATAATTCTTAGGAAATCTAAGCATCTTCTTGAAGTGAAAAGTCAAGTTCAATGTGGATATTGCCTTGGCTACTTAAAATTTTTGGCCCTACTGTACTGTGTGCTAGCTGGACTTTGAAACTACTAGTGGGATTTGCATTGGTTTCAAAGCATATTACACAGCCTCATAAAGCTCCATGCGAGAGGAACAGGGTTCCAGCTCCATTAATATTTACTGTTTCTGTTCTGAGGTGGGCTGCGTATAAAACGTGGGAGAGAGGTGTGACATTTTCAAACAGACTGAGGCACATCTCTTTTTTAATCCCCAGACTCAATTGTAAGAAGCCTCTACCTGCAGAAGGACCAGCTATTGAGCCTGGAGCTTCTGAGGAGGAGGCAGGGGAAAACTGACACGTTTTCCCATTTGTTCAAATGCACCTCAGAAATTACGAGCACAAATTGCATTTGCAAAATAAAAGAAGCTATTCTTTGAAAGTCTGACCTCATCCTTTCCAAGGGTTCCACTACTACTTCGGCCTTTTTCAATTTATGACCACTTGCTTATCCCCTTCAAGCCCCGATCTAACAGAGAAACAAAGGCTGCCGTGGGTTTTTCTATCACCGTTAGTGCCACCCAGTACAACACATGCAGTCTCGGTGATGCAGTTGCAGGTGGAAACTGGTGGCTCACGAGCATGCACGCACATACATGCATCCACATAACAGCCGCATCTCCTCCCAAAGTTACCCAAGCACCGTCTCACCACTAGACATTCCAACACACCACAAGCTGTATGAAGCAAGCACTGCCTTTTTAAACTGTTTGGACTTTTGTAAATATACATAGGCACATGCACACATATATATGTTTACATACAGTATGATACGTACTTAAGTACACAAACATCACCTAATAGAATATCACAGTATCACAGTATCGTAAGGTTGGAAAAGACCTCTGAGATCATCGAGTCCAACCTATGACCCAACACCTACACCTACTCCTACTCGTCAACTACACCATGGCACTAAGAGCCTCATCCAATCTCTCCTTAAACACCTCCAGGGATGGTGATTCCACCACCTCCCCGGGCAGCGCATTCCAATGGCCAATCACCCTCTCAGTAAAGAACTTCTTCCTAATGTCAAGCCTAAACCTCCCCTGGTGAAGCTTGAGACTGTGTCCTCTTGTTCTGTCACTGGTCACCTGATGATTCTGATGATGTCAGAGTGTTCACAATTCTCAAACTAGCTAAAGATAATATTAATAATATATAAACATTATTTTTTTCCAGATTGTTTGTTCTTATGCATGGTCAGAAGACAAAAAAAGAATTCTAAAACTGATTTATAGCAGTGCCATCAGTAACACCTTTGCATTTCCTAGGTGTTTAGAGATCAGGGACCCTGTCAAGCCTGGCTGCTGTGTCCCAAAAGCTGAAAGCACAATCCTGCACCTTTCCCCGTGGAAATTTTGCAGATCATGCTGCTATAACTGTGGCTGAGTCTTACCATCATTGAAAAGGGCAGGGAGTAAATGAGACATGTAACAGCAGTGCCTGGCTTCAGGAGCTGTGGAAACTTGCCACATATTTTCTGCATAGTTTTTGTAGCCCTGATCATGACATATGATAGATGGCAGAAGATAGTCTCTTATCATCATTCCGCAGACAGTCTCTCTTTTAGTGTGTGCCCTGGGCATGATCCTGCCGGTTTCACTGGCACAGATATAGAAGAAAGCATTTGCTCTTTTCTCTAACCTATTTACAGGGATTTCTTCTGAACTCCCAGAATTTCCCCTGGAGTAGGACAACACCACGCTGTTCTCAGTTAGTGTTATGAATAACGTTTTCCAACAAAAACCCATGGCTTTGTTCAGCACGAAAGGTTTCTGTTACAAAACATTTGCCAAAGTTAGCCCAGGATTTAATTTGGATTTTTGAGTTTTGGGGCAGCCAGCTCCTGCGCTGGGGATCTTGGGAGTCCAAGGTCATCAGCTCTGTATGAGCGAGTTCTTCCCTGCTTGGAACAGGGGGTAGAAAAGCCCAGGAAGCCTTGGCTCTAAAGGAGGCCACAAACCTTGGAGCTCCAGGCAGCTGCTCAGCAGAACTGACTTTTCTTGCAACAATGAAGAAGAGGAAAATGGCAATTTTATTGAGTAGACACAGGTTCTGGGGAAAATAGTTAATCTGCAAAATATCGTATGTCTTAGGTTTGGAAAAAAGGATTTTCAGCATTTCTGGTTCACAGGAAATTGTGAAATCTTTTATGGCTCAATTTTGATTAAAGTAAAATTTGGAAAAGTTTGGTTTTCACACAGCAAAAAAGCTATTTTACTACCAGTGCTTCTGCTGCAAGCTAGGGCTAATTAAGCAAAGAGGTGACCAAATAAAATGAAAAGTTGTGCTATTTTCCTCTCTCAGATCAATGAAACTTGTAGAAAGTTCAGAGTATCATTGATGTTACTGTAACTACGATTTGAAAGCAGGATAGGAAATGAATGCCATGTAAGACTTGCTGTATATTTGCCCTCTGGGCTGTAGGAAAGCAGTGGAAAGAAGGACGGAAAAAATAGAATGCCTTGAAAAAACACAATAACAAAGTAAGGCAAATAATCAAAACTATTTTGTAGTTATACCTAATAATTTAAATTTCCATTTACCCTACCTGGTCTTGAAATACCAGGGTAAACTTTGCATGGGTGTTTAGGAAGGCATCACAGGAACCTTCTCTCTTCTCCATAATTCTTAGAGAAAGGGGATGTCACATACTATCCTCTTCATGCTTCAAATGTACTTTAGGATCCTGAGTGGGCAGAAGCCACCAGCAAGGCTGACCCTAGTGTGAGACGTACAGAATACAATGCTGCTGCTGGAGATGCCCAGATGCCCACTGAAAGGCAGGAGCTGAAGTTTTTCTGAGCATTAGAAGGCTGTAGCACTTGGTCCAGGGCTTCCTCTGTGCAGCTTTAGATAACAAGAAGTTCTACCTTCTTCCTGTACAAGGAAAACGGGATTAACTCGCCATGAAAAAGGCAACAAGTTTCTCAGCTGCCAGTGGGCTGGCAGACTCTAAAAATGTGCCCTTGTAAGCTCACGTACAGTAGCTACCTGGAATCTATTTGGCTGCACAGAGAGGTCAACAATATCATTGTAAGTCAGGTGAAAACAGAGTTTGTTTTGAGTGAAGTCATTGTTCTAAATAAAATGAACCTGATGGGCAGATGTTTGGAAAGAAGATCCTTTTATATGGAAATGGAAACCAACAAGGGGACACTATACAAAAGTAATTAAGAAAGAGACGGCTTACATGGGAGTAAGGGACCTCATGTGTTTCTTTGTGTACTGTATTTTAATGAAACAGCGGGTTTCTATTTTTACTTTGTGGAATGTGGACTAGCAGGTCAGTTGCACAAAATGTTTGCTGCTCCCATTTTTCCATTCCTGGTGCCTCTGGCTTGGATAAAGTCCTCTGGAAACCAGACTTACAGAGCACTGAGTCGAATGAACTTGCCAGAGACTTTGTGTAGCCCAGATAGTCAACCAGCTGCAGCAGCTGGCCCACAGTGTAAACCACCTTCCCTTTAAAGCTGATGTCTTGAATTACTAAATGCATTAAACGGTTTCTAAAGATAGATGTGACAGCAACAGTTCTCTGGCTGGGTAGGTCAATTACTCCATTAAATAAGAAACTCAGCCTTCTGGGCAGTGTCAAAATTTGCCTGCAAAATGTTTGGCTGAAGGTCAACAGTAAACTGGAAATGTGACCACTTCCCTTTGCCTGACCTCCCCATTTTCTGTAGCATGTGGCAGTTCAATCTGGTCAAGAGCTGCAATTTACTTACACTTCAGATTTTATCATCATTTTACATATTACTTCTCATGTTCCTCTAAGAAGGCTGAGATCGTTTTAAAGAGAGAACCAAGCAAAAAGGAAGGAGAAAAGTACCAAAACTTGATTGTTTTCAATCAGACTTCCTGCGTAAATATTGATTTTCCTAGGTAAAGAAGGCAGAAGGTGGTTGTGAAAACACATCCCACCAGCCTCACTCAGACCTGCTCTGGTGGGATGAGCATTAGTGGTGATTGCACACATGCCATGGGGGAGTGATTGGGCCCACCGGCCTTTTAAGTTGTAAGTCAAAAGGTCCGAACTCCAACCAAAGGAGGAGATCTTTACAAAGTGATCAAGACAAAGTGTGCTGCTAAGAGCTCTCCACAGCTTCACAGCAGCAATCAGGCACATAGTCTTCTCGGAAAAATAACTGATTTAACACTCTGCCCAAAGACTTCATCAGTTTGAAAGAATCATGGTTTTCTCTGAACACTTTGTGCATTACAATGGCAGACAAATAATAGAGGAAAAAAAGGAGAGACTTATTAGTGAAATTCTTAGAAAAATTATTTTATTTTTTTCCTCTGTGAATCTGATGGCATTTTGAAAATAGTCATTTTCATGTTTTGCTTGTAGATTTTGTAGCTCTGGTCTCTGGTTTGTGTGTTTTTGTTGTATGACCAAATAAAAACAATCTACTGCTATTTAAACTCATTTTTTTAAAGTATAGTAGTATCACACAGTATCACAGTATCGTAAGGTTGGAAAAGACCTCTGAGATCATTGAGTCCAACCTATGACCCAACACCTACAGCTGCTCCTACTTGTCAACTACACCATGGCACTAAGTGCCTCATCCAAATTCTCTTTGAACACCTCCAGGGATGGTGACTCAACCACCTCCCTAGGCAGAGCATTCCAATGGCCAATCACCCTCTCAGGAAAGAACTTCTTCCTAATGTCAAGCCTAAACCTCCCCTGGCGAAGCTTGAGACCGTGTCCTCTCGTTCTGTCACTGGTCGCCTGAGAGAAGAGACCAACCCCTGCCTGACTACAGCCTCCCTTCAGGCAGTTGTAGAGAGCAATAAGGTCTCCCCTGAGCCTCCTNTGCAGGCCAAGATACCATTGGCCTTCTTTGCCACTTGGGCACTGCTGGCTCCTGTTGAGTTTCCTGTCCACCAGCACTCCCAAGTCCCTTTCCGCCTGACTGCTCTCCAGTCACTCTGCACCCAGTCTGTAGCTCTGCATGGGGTTGTTGTGTCCAAAGTGTAGAACCCGGCACTTGGACTTGTTAAACCTCATGCTATTGGAGTGATCCTGTATCTTTAAAAAATAGAATACCAAAATATTTATTAAAAATAATCCTTCCACGTTTCATCTCATGATCATGAAAACTATCTTCTTCCATCATGCTCTTTATCAGGAACAAAGCAACACATTTACCTTCAATCCATGACGTGGAACCATGGAGAAATGCAACCGCATCAAGTGCAGGAGAGACAAAACTTTTCAAAACCATAAAGTAAAATCCGCCTTCAAACAAAATCACAGCGCAATGACCTCAGTGTGACTTCAGCTTCCATTCTGTATATATTGGGAACTAAATCCTGGGCTAATGAAGAGGTTATTTGTTATCTTGCAAATGGTCAGCAAACAGCCTTTTCCTCACTTCTATCTTACTGAAGCCTTCGGGCAGGTAAGCAAGACAGCCCTTGTGAATCAGCCTGGTGACTGACTCACACACGGAGGTGAATACTTCCCTGAAAGAAGGGAGGAAAAAAGGAGGTGGTTCAGGCTTAGCCTTGTAGACTTAAATAGCAGTTTTAAATTTTCAGAAGTGAGTATAGCTGATTAAATCTGGAGCTGTCTAGCTGAAAGCAAGTGATTGGTGGATCTCAGAAGATTTGGGACCAGTCTCACCCACATGGTCTGAGGCATTCTGACAATAGAAAACAGCTGTAAAATTATTTTTCTGGCCAGAAAAGTTGAGTTTATGGTTACTTTGTCTCCTAGCACCTGATGAATGCAATCCTTTGTCTCCGGAAGCATCCAAACCCCTAGATGCTTATCTGCATTTCTCAGCTAAATAAATTGTGATGGTAATTTTGTAGAGCTTTTTCAGTCATTTTTGGTACTGAGTAATGACTAAGAGAATATTTTCAATACAAATTCTCTCTGTGCCAAGAGTAAGTTATATCTTTTATGGACTCTGCTTATTCAGATGAAGACCCTGCTCTGGGAAACTCACAGTCTAGGTATAAAACTGCAGGACAATTAACAATTGGTCTAGACAGATAGAACAAGATAAACGGTATGAGAAGAAAGTTCAAAGAGGAAGAGTTACTGAACACTTGCACTTGGCCCATTTTCATGTCTTAGTAGGTCTGCAGGGGATTGTTTGTTTTTGTATCGCTGTTTCTTTGATGGGCTCAATGGGAAGATTGGGCCTTAAAGGTTTTATGACATGAGTATTTTGAGAAGAATAAGGGGTGGAAGTGCAGTGGGTTGAGTCAGGAAGGAAATTTCAGGCAGGGGGGCTCCATTGAAGAAGACAACAGAGAAAGAACTGGTGAAGCATATGTGTGACACTGGAGCCAAGTAAATGAAGAAAATGTGAAAGGATGAGAGTGGAGCTCTTCCAGCAGACTTTCCATACTTCTATTCCCACTCCCACATCAAGACTGAAATGGATGGAAACAGAGCTATGGAGATTTTGATGGAGAAAGGTTTGCAGTGGCAAAACCTAACTCAACATCTTCAACTTTCAGAAAATGATGTATTTAAAGTTCTGAATTGAATCATAGAAACATAGAATTGTTTAAGTTGGAAGGGACATTGAAGACAATCTAGTTAAAACCTCCCTGCCACCTTCCACTAGACTAGGCTGCTCAAAGCCCCATCCAATCTGGCATCAAACACTTCCAGGGATGGGGCAACCACAGCTTCCCTGGGCAACCTGTGCCAGTGCCTCCCCACCCTCACAGCGAAAAATTTCTTCCTAAAACCTAACCTAAATCTTCCCTCTTTCACTTAAAACCATTATTCCTCATCCTTTCACTACACTCCCTGATAAAGAGCCCCTCCTCTTCTTTCCCATAGGTCTCTGTTAAGTTTATTGCCCATGCTACTTATGTTTGCATAGAGGCACTTAAGTTGGAGTCCTGATGAAGTTGACATACTGACTGGAAATCCTTTGTGTTGCTCTTCAGGTGCTCTCCTGCTGGCCTGTGTTTCTTCTCCAGGCTCTGGGAATCCATTGCTGGCACTGGTATCAAACTGGTAGGAGTGGGATGGATTGAGGTTTCTTTCCTCTGGCATCTTTAGTTTAAAGCCCCTTTCACCAGGTTGCCAAGCCTGTGACCAAGGACGCTCTTCCCCTTTTCCAACAGATGGACCCCGTCAGCCCCCAGCAGACCAGGTTTCTCTGTGAGTCCCATGGTTTAAATAAACAGACCCCTGTCTGTGGCACCAGTTCTGTATCCGTTTGTTGATTTATCAGACTCCACTGGCCCTTTCAAACCCCACCCCTTTGACCAGGAGTATTGATGAAAAAACTGCCCATGTTCCAGAGTCCCTTAATGTCACTCTCAGGGCTCTGTAACCCTTCTTGATAGCCCTCAGGCTGCTGCTGGCTACATCAGTACTGCCACGTGAAACAATGGCAGCGGACAGTAGTCAGTGGGCTGTACAAGGCTTGGTAGACTCTTGGGGACATCCCCAACACGGGCCCCGGAGTGGGTCAGATTGGCACATGGATATCTCTGTCCCGCTCAGGAGAGAGGTTCCTGCTGCTATCGCCTGTTGCCTTTCCTTAGTTGCACTGGTCGTTATCTGGGGAGCAGGTTGGGCTGTGTTGTTCAGCTCCAGCATCACTCCTGATGTGATGAGTGTTCACATTAGAAATTTGATGATTTTAAACTAGAGTTTTCCTCTCTTGCCACTTCCTTGCACCGGCAGGTAAAAGCATCTTCTAACTCCTTCTATAGATTCATTCACAAGAAATCTGCTGTGTTTTCTTGTTTACTTAAGACCACTTGTACACTTATACTCTCTCAATGCAGAGGCTCTGAGACTGAAAGAGGTGCTTTATTGTTTGCTCTCTTGCTCAGTCTCTCTCTTTCTTCCCCTCACATACATATTCTTTCTCTTTTTCCTCTCTGACTCTGAAGAAAATATTTCCAAATGCACGCTTTCCCAGTCTTGTCTGAATACTCTTTAGATTAAAGGTCAGAAATACAATTCTTGTCATTGTGTAGATACCAGGGAATGGTAAAAATGGAACAGTGTCTGTTCTGTGGACTACATTAAAAATAACTGAAAGCAACAGCTTTAGGACTGATTTAAAAAGTCATGCAAATGTGTAAAATCTAGCAGCCTTAAGACACAGTTTAACACTTTGAGACATATTGCATACTTTTATAAAGATCCTTTAAGAGTTGGCAGGAGATAAATCACTATCTTCAATTATTTTAAAATTATGCAAGCTAGGCATACTACAACTTTTGATCACAAGTACTTACTGAGTTGCATATTCTCCAGATATCCCCTTTCAAGGTTACATTTAGATCTAGACCATAATGGCTTTCAGTCCCCTGATGGTCTGAGGTCTCTCTGCCCTTCCACCGGCAGCCATGGGAGTTAGACAAATACGATGACACAGGGAGCTCTGATTACTTTGGGACTAGTAAGGCTTTGTAGCCATTTTAGATAACTTTGCATCAGTGAAATGGCAACGCAATGACAAAAGAGGCAAGAATTGTGTGGGAAGGATTTTGGATTCCAGCAGGCTTATTTCTCTGTTCCTTGTAACTGTAGGATCGTTATAAAATTTCATTGGGTTTAGTAAGCACTGGCTATTAAATGGAAGGCAGAAGGCTAAAAGAAATTCCGTGAGCCCAAATAAAACCCATGCAATAAATCTCAATTGCAGGACGTTCTTCAGCTGTTCCTATTGACACTATAAGCAGCATTATGCTCTTTGCAAGTACGGGATAGGTATCTACTGGCCATGGGAGTATATAAAAAAAAATCAGTCATTTAGTTTAAGCAATTCACTAAACAATGATGTGCTGGCTGTAAGGGGAAAACCTTCTGTGTTCTTTTAGAAATAAGCATTGCATATACCTACATAGACAGTAACATTCTCTTGCTGCTGACAGCTAGGGCAAAATCAACATTCTCTGAATGACAGGGATACTTCTGAAAGGGTTACTCTGTGCTTAAGAGAGTACTTGTCACTTGCATAATTTTAATAGAATTATGAGACAGTTTGATGGGGTTACTTCTTCTCATGATAATCCATCTTCTCTGTGATGCTGGGAATGTTTGGTGACAAATGTGTCTACCGACTTAAACAGATTTTTTTTAAAGCTAATTTTTAAAAGTCATTGTGGCATTGAGCATTGTTATTATTAGATATGGTGCCTTGCCAAAATCCAGAGCTGAGCAGTCCCAAATCAGGAGAAATATGAGACTGCACAGCTTTCATATTTGAATCTACCTCTCATTAATTATAATTAAAGATTATTATTTCTCTTTTATTGTTAAATGTAGATTTAAGCAAAAAAAATATGTAGATCATAAAAGTCCCCTGAAAAGTTTATAATATAGAGATGACATTGGGAATACAGATTAAAGGACAGGCAAGGAAAAAGCAGGTTAACTTAAAGAAAAAATAAAATAATATGGTAGAGGAAATTTGGAACAACTTTTATCTGTCAGTGCAGTAAAATATTTGACCAAGCTGAGTAACCTGGAAGACTCCTGCATTCCCAGGAGTCTAATAGGTAAGGGCTCAATAAGGCCGTTAGTAGGGAACAGGGAGAACCAACCTAGATAGTTTTCTAGGATCTATCTGAGAGTCAGGGTCAGTTTCTAGCACTCCGTATGATCAGATGATGGGGAAATGCCTTCTTTGCTAATCATTGAAAAAGATCACCACGATGCAAAATCAGAACCAGTGCAACTTTCCCTACAACCTATCTTCTGCTTCTGATTTAGAGGCTGTATCTGAAGTAGAAAGGGGAAGGTAAGGACCTGTTTCTGCTTCCCTCTTTTCCGTCTGCTATTCTGGCTTATAGGACCTCTTGTGAGAAAGAGTAGAGTAGCCTCCACTGATACGTGACGCATGGTTAAGCCAGGATGGGGAAGGATAAAAGTGATCCTCGTGCTGTGCAGTCGTGACTCAGACTCTGACAAATCATTCAGAGAAAAGGAGTATAAAAATGGATATAGAAGAAGAAATCCTAGAGAACCATGAAGATATAAGATAAGGGATGAAATAAACCCTCACTGTTATCAATGAGGAGAAATCAGCTTTCTGGCATCCAGAAGTAATGTTTCCATGGCTGCTTCTGTATGGGAATACGACATACCCTTCTTCTGGGTTTGATACCACTACCAAGCTGGGGAGTATAGAGTAATAAAGTTCTTTTTGAGGACTTCCTCTTTTCTAGCTTATTTGGCAGTCCTTGTCCCTGTGCCATTTGAGGTTTAGACAGAAACATCCCTCCTCTCAAAGCAGATCCTTAACAGCTTTCAGGGTCTTCATTTCATTTGGAATAAAAAATGAACATCAACCTGACGTCTCAGAGATAATCTGAGGCAGAAGCAGTACCTACTACCAAAGAAGGAGATAATTTAAAACCACCTCAACATATGAATATTTCTGAACTATCTTCTCTGATTTAGTATACTAGAAATTTTTTCAAACATACATCGGAAATTTCAGGTGTAAAAATTCTGGTATTGGTGAAAATTTTATTTTTTATGAAAATTTGATTTGTAACTGATTTCTGCTTCAGCTTGTATGTGTACACACAGAAATGAGATTGTTCCCAGACCTGGTGGTCATATATGTATTTTAAGGATAAGTAAGAGAAGGGATGTGAAGATGTATAAGTAATATAGTAATATAGGAAAAAAAAAATCTCAATTTCAGAAGTAAGATTCTTGAAATGTGTAGCCAAAAGGAAACAGAAAAATGCCCATCATCACAGAGACAGAATGCGTCTTACACTTATTAGGTTTTCCTGGTATGATCACCTTTTCTGTAGAGGCAATCAAAATGTGCAAAGAGAAAAAAAGTGCGGGCACTGAAGACTGTAACAGGTGAGATTTTGTCAAAAGTGTAGTGAAAAATGGGAGGCAATGACAATGAAGAATTCCAGGTTTTATCATCTCTCTTGGATGTGGTGCATAGCAAATAAATTAGATGTATTTGTAACCTAGAGCAAACTGTAAGAAAAGCAAGACTTCTAACAGAGGAAATGCTGCACAGCATCCCCACAGCAGTGTTTCTAAAAGAAGGAATCTGTACGACTAGAAATCAGCTTTGGAGAACCAACAGACAAATTCACCAAGTCCATATAGCACCTAGATATTTTTTACAGGGCTTTTCTCTGATTTCTCTGAAGTGTAACAACCAAGATCCTTTGGAGAGTCATAGAATCACAGCATCATAAGGTTGGAAGAGACCTCTGAGATCATCAAGTCCAATGGTACCTGTCCCCTTACTAAACCATATTTTTGAGAAACTTATCCACATGTCTTCTAAACACCTCTGGGGATGGTGACTCCACCCCCTCCCTGGACAGCTGTGCCAATCCCTGACCACCCTTTCAGGGAGGAAATTCTTCCCAGTGTCCAGTCTAAACCTCCCCTGTCGCAACTTGCAGCCATTTCCTCTCGTCCCATCGCTGTCACTTGTGAGCAGAGCCCAGCCCCCACCCCGTCACAGCCTCCTTTCAGGCAGGTGCAGACAGGGATGAGGTCTCCCCTCAGCCTCCTCTTCTCTAAGTTAAACAACCCTGTGCCAGCAGACCCGAGGGGCTAAAGCAGACTCGGCAGAGTCCTGATGTTCCTGGTGCCTTCAAAAGTAAGAGGAAATTCCCTTCAGTCCTTCTCTCTACTCACAAGCATCTGGGCACGGTGTTGTGAGGCTCTGGGCAGAGCAGTAGCAAGTATTGTGAAAGCAGCCAAGACAGGAATGAAAAAAAGGAGGAATAAGCCAATGAGTGAACCCATGACAACACAATGCAGTACAAAAGAGGAGAAAAAGATTCAACGTGTCAGTAAGACATGGCTGTTCTGGTGAGTTCACTCAAATATCACAGAAAATACAAATAATGCTCATGTCTCTTTGTAGCTCTCATTGTTTCTGAAAGTGTAGGGACCCCCAGTAGGCAATTTTATGTATTGTGCATCGGGAAAAGGCAGCTTGCAATGAGATTTAAGCAGCTGCAGAAATTCATGCCAACAATCTCCTAAGAGCATCAGCTGTTTGGCATCATGACCCTGAAGACAGGAAGGGAGCTACTGAATGATCTACCTGCAAGATGAAGGACACTTTTTCCCAAAAAGTTGATGTCTCAAAGAAGTTACAACAATTAAATGCCAGAACTTTGATTTTCTCTTGGTCTGTATCTGTCTAAGCCAATGAAGGGGCCTTTAGATGAAGGTCAGCATGCTGTCCCCTCTGCTTACCAGTTAATTGAATTAAATTTATATGCAATCTAGTTTTTAATTCATTTGGGAAAGTGCCAAACATATGTTTTTTAGAGGGTTTGGGTTCTTGGTGAGTTTTGTTCCCAACATGGTACTACCCTCAAGTGCTGTGTCCAGTTCTGGGCCCTCAGTTTGAGAAAGATGTGGAGATGCTGGAGTGTGTCCAGAGGAGAGCAACGAGGATGGGGAAGGGGCTGGAGCACAAGCCCCGTGAGGAGCGACTGAGGGAGCTGGGGTTGTTCAGCCTGGAGAAGAGGAGGCTCAGGGGAGACCTTATTGCCCTCTACAGCTGCCTGAAAGAAGGCTGTAGTCAGGCAGGGGTTGGTCTCTTCTCTCAGGTGACCGGTGACAGAACGAGAGGACACGGTCTCAAGCTTCGCCAGGGGAGGTTTAGGCTTGACATTAGGAAGAAGTTCTTCACTGAGAGGGTGAATGGCCATTGGAATGCGCTGCCCGGGGAGGTGGTGGAGTCATCGTCCCTGGAGGTGTTTAAGGAGAGATTGGATGAGGTCCTTAGTGCCATGGTGTAGTTGACGAGTAGGAGTAGGTGTAGGTGCTGGGTCATAGGTTGGACTCGATGATCTCAGAGGTCTTTTCCAACCTTATGATACTGTGATACTGTGATGGTGGTTTTGTTACCTTGTTAGAATACAACCTTCTTCGGGGCTTGGGTCTTCTTTCTGGAGCTCATGCTGTGAAAGAAGAGCCTGAAAGGCTCACAGATTCTAAAACATTCTGGCTTTATATGTCAGTTACTTTTGAAACTGCATTTTACACCCGAATGTCTTGGTTTTAAAATATATTCTCTCTCCCTTTGTTGCCTGTTGCTGTAAATGTAATAACAATCATCAGTGAACGTGGTAGCTCTTCTTCAACAAGTGATTAAGTCTTTGAAGCAAACCATTGCTGTTTATCTTTATGCCTATAACTTGTAAAATGCCATCTTATAGGAATTTGTATTTCTTTGAACTTAATTTGATATTGAAAAGATCCAGATATTTAAATGCAATTAAGAGTTTATTCCAGCAGTTTCTTATTTCACTAGCTGTTAGGTTATAGGTAACTGCAACTGGACATTCCATTTCTAGTTTACGGAATTTAGCACATGAGTAATTATTCCAATGTACGTGCGTAAAAGAATAAATGAACATCGGAAAAATCTTTCCTGTGGCCAGATTTTTGAGTGGTAAATACATCTTTATGTTAAGGACTTGATAGAATACATAAGGCACAGAATATGGTGCATATTACTTGCTCTTGGGTGGTCCAGTAGATCATTTCTGCAGCTCAAAGCCTCTTACAATTTAGTGAAGACACAATATAGTATTCTTCCATGACTATTTACATTCCCTTTCTTGAAGCGAGTTCAAATGCATACGTTGGAAATTTATTCCCTCTTGTCTTTTTTGATCTCCTTGAAGACAAACTTTACTATGGTGTCAAAATATAATACAGTCCACTCATTTATTAGACAGAAGCCTTATTTATTGTAGTGAATAAGAAGGCATATTCCTGAAGAATGGTCGTGGAAGAAAAAGGAAAGAAACATGAATAGCAAACATTAAAAAAATAAATCATTCAATCTTTTATCTCACCGATGCCTTTATACAGCTGGGGAAATGATTAAGAAGATACTGTAGGAGATAAAATCTGAGAAGCCCTGCAAAATTCAGTGTTATTATTTTAGGGCTTTCTGAGCAGGCAAGTTCTGCAGTCCTTTTGAAGCTCAATTATAATTCAGCAGGAATAGGCAATGGAAAAAGATTTTAAATTCTCACTGGAAATTGAAGTTACAGAGGGACTGGATGTAGAGTGAAGATAATGAGACCTTTTTGTCACTGATCTAGCCAGGGAAGATGCTGCATACAATTCTTAAATGAGTGTTTAGTTCAGCCATATTTTAGATAAAGTCCTCTTCAATTTCTCATTTGTAAAACCAGTCGGGCTTTTCATGGGGGGAAAAAACCTAGTTGCTCAAAATCAAATTAGAAGAACCTAAAGAACTGTAGCACTCTGCAGCGGTACTTACATACTTCAACTTATAAAGATAATTCCTTCGAGGATCTTAGAACACTGTAGCCATGAATCCAACTTCACAATGACTATGCAGAATGCTAGATTATTTCTAGAATAATCAGAGTGATTTGCAGTCATAAAATGCTGATTTTTCCAAATAAAATTGGACTTTGTGAAAATCTGTCTTGATAAGGTTGGGTGTGTTGGGTTGATAAGGTTGAAGTGTATGTTTTGACTTTTGCAACTGTCAGATCGTGTTATACTCCCATATAGGAGTGATGGAAGTCCAGCTGAGGGTCATGCAATTGTTTTGACCCTAAGGGAAGAAGACACTCAATTTTTTAGAAGTTTATTTTGAGGTTTGGAAAATGAAAATCCTCAGAAATATAGTTTTGCAGGAACTTAGCTCTATTGACCTTTGGTTGCATTTCAAGATGAAAAGTGCAGGGTTTTTTTAACTTTCAGGTATGGAAAGATTTTAGATTTTAGCAAAGGTAACTGTGTTATCAAGCTTTCAGAACTTTGCCCCTGGTTCTGTAAATGCTACAATTTAAATATATAACCACACAATACACAATGGGCAAACTCATGGTCTTAATTGTATATTTGTTTGCAGAACTGAAGTTTTACAGCAATCTGAAAAAAAAATCTGTCCATCTGAAACAAAATCAATATTTTCTGGTGTGATTTTGCAATTAACCATACGTGACCATGTCGACCATTACCCACGAGGTTAGGCACACAGAAACCTAAATGCACAGACACTGTGAATAAAGCAGATATACATATGTTGTTCCTCACTGAAACTAGTTATTTTATATCTGTTGAACAGATTTAAAATATTCAGGGAAATATTTAATATGTAATTACTGAAAACTGGTCAATAGTGTATTTAATACCAACCAGTGCTGAAGCTTAAAATGTCATATTTAAAATCCACATTGAAAATGAAACCAAGTGAAGATATTTGTAAATAGCCTATACAATTTTCATTCTCTTCTGGGTATTAGCAATACGAACAATATACTTTTTTATACATATCTGAAAGCAGTAGGATTTGGCTTTCTACTTCAAAGAGAGCACCTGTGTATAAGTTCCTTTCATAGCTGGGTCAAAGTCTAGAGACTGAGTGGGTGGTAAACCAAGGGCACTGATAGTGTTAAAAATGGTTTTGTATAAAGCATGAAGCAACTCTGATGAGACATTTGAGAATGGATTAAAAAGGGCTGTTAAAGGAGCAGGTAATTGATAATGGGGGAAGAAAAGGCAGGTAAAGTCAAAGAGAGAGGAAGCCACCATCACAATTCGCATGTACCTTAAGGCAGCTAAATAGACAACACAGAGTGGAAAAAATGTTATCTACTAGGTCAGAAAGTACGTTGAAAGGGATAAGGTATTTGCACAGATATGAAATAGGCTTCAACATCAAAGATAGAGGGTAATTTTGAATTTCAGAGAGAGGGATGCAACTAATGGACCTCTACAAGTGTAATCACTAAGGATGAGTCTGTTCAGTTTTATACCAGTGACCTAGAAGAGATAATGCAGGTGGCTGACAGAATAGGAGCTAGAGTGGAAGACCAGTTATCAAATGAAAATTGACTTAGACTAGAAACTATGTGGTTTAAAGTAGAGCTGAGACTATTAGTAACAGAAATGAAATACGCGCATTGAGCAGATGTGCAATAGAAAACACTAAGGAGGATCTCAATGAAGTAATCTAGAATAGAAAATTTGTTTATTAGATTCTAAAGTCAAATAACTGAGAAAATTAACATAAGTTAGAATAATATTTGCGAGACGATAAATATTACTGAATATTCAAACGTATCTTTGAATGCATGTTACAAATAAGTTTATGTAAATATATCCCCATTAGAGAAGCACTCCAACTAGGAAGGTAACTATCAGCCAGCCCAAAACTTAAAGGAGAGTAAAGCAGCTTTCGTTTCCTTGATAACAGAGTAGAGATTGGATGTGGTACTCTGCATTCAAGGCAGATGTAAGGACCACAGGAATATCATATTTTCATGTACAAATGCATTGGGTTGTCATTATAATATACCAACTAAACAGTTAGATGACTTCAGAGTTTGGGGGGGGGGGGTTATGCTACTCGTCATCAGCATTTTCTTGTTCTACATTTTATGAAGAGTTATGAATGTAAAATTTTTAGAAATTTTCAAAAATAGAAGGTGAAATTATACTATCCATTCCTTTACCTTTTAGATAACTTCTTAAAGCAGCATCTTCTGAGGCTGATAAAAAAAATCTTATACAATTAATGCAGTGTTTCTTATTAATCTGAATTTATACACAAAAATGTAGCATATATAATTTACTTTTTTTAATTAGTGTATAAGATAATATAAATTTTCTTATCCTGGAAGCTTCTAAATCATGTTCGCATTTTCTGTTCTGCAAACTGCTCTTGGCTAAAACCTTTTCTTTTCAAATTTGTAAGCTGAAAATTGTTTCACTCTTTGACCTGTGAGCCAAGATCCCCAAAGCCTGATTGAAATTAAAATGGCCCCGTTATAAATAACTCCAAAACCAATTTTATAATGGAAACACAACCAGATCCTTCACTCCAGCAGCACTCAGAGGGGCTGTTAGGGCAGTGTGTACAGCTATCAGTGACAAAATGTAAGTTAATGAGGAGGAGCAAGTGACTGTAATAAAGCACACCTAAACAAGAAGAAAGCATTTGAAAATGCAGGAGCTGAAACTGGGCTTTCCATTAGACTTGTCCCTGTGCAACTCTTCTTTGTTCCTCTTTCTGCTTCAGGAAAGCATCGCCTTAGCTTCTTACATTTCTGAGTGCTGAATTTGGTAAGTAGAGTTTTGTGGGACCGAGTAAGAGGTATGTGTGAATCCTAAAGTTTGAAGCCAGATGTCGAAAACCAATTTACTATTCTCATCTAATCTCAGCCATTCCTTTGACTGGGAAAACACCATAGGGTGACAGGAAGGCAAAATTAGAAATGGGTCCATTTGGTTTTTGTGCCTGTTCACACCAGTCTCCCCCTCCAAGTTTCATTGTTCACATTTGAACATGGCACAGGGTACAAGTGTCTGTGGCAGACAATCAGAGTGCACCAACACCGGGTGGAGGGGCAATGTGGTGACACTATTCCAGTCCTGCAAATGCAGCACTAAGTAAATTTAATGTATGCTATGACTGCTGTTATAAAGTAAGCATTCACCGTAGAGGAGATAACAGAAATATTCTTCTCAGTTGAGAGATGATCGGTGACAGCTCAGAGCGATTGTTTTTTTCTTTTCCAGCCAGAAGTCACTGCACTCCATTTTAGAAAAAATATTTCAAAGACCGAGATTGCGTGAAACTCAAAGGTAAATAATAATGCTGGAGGTAGATGTGTTCACCTTTGAATTCACCTTGAGTATTTTACACCAGGATATATGTTCTGCAGGAAGCGTTAAATGTACCCTATGTCTTGGCTTGAGACATACATATCAAGAACAAAGCAAATGATGAAGTAACTGCATCCATGTTTTTTCTTCTTGTCATGTTAACTGTGTGCATTCTCTTTTCTGGACTGTGTACATTCATATCTCAGCAAGACTAATGAAGAGATAATTTGGATAAGATGCATGCTTCGTAAAAATCTGCAAATGTTTTTCATGTGTCTGGCTTAAATTAGTGAGTGGTTTAAGAATGTGAAATAATTAATCATGTATAATTTCAGCTCCTTTCAAATACTATTATTGGAAACATAGTAGTAAAATGACCCTTCTTAAAATTGGAACTCCCTTTGAGATCCCCTAAGTCTGTGTTTTCTACCTGTCACCTTCACTCGCAGGGTTTCTGCCACCTGGGTTTCCTATCTCTATAGCATTGTGTGATGACGCGCTGTCATAGGTGACATGGAATCAAAAGTGAAAATAGAGAAATTAAGCAATCTACATTTCTCAGCTTTGTTGGAGCAGATCCCACTCTGGTACTCAGCTAAAAATGTGACAATGGTTTTTAACCATAAAATATGGACAACAGGTTGGTCTCAGCGGCGCTGCCAAGCAGGGTGCCTCTATGTGCCTGCTCAGGACAGTGTTTGTGGGAAACCCACTAAACTGGTCTTTCATCAGCATGCCTGCTGTCACTATACGTTATTCTCGAGGACATGCTGATGCAGATAGAAGTTGCCCTGCGCCCATGACTGCGAGAGTGGGGTTCTTCAGGAACTTCTCCAAGAACAAGCATGCCCTGCTCGGCACAAGAGATACCTGATGTCCACCTTCTTCAGCTTCTTAAGGATCCTTTAAGGTGAACAGCCACAATGTGCTGAGAGATTGAAGTACCAGTCTGGAGAAGTGTGCAGAGCTGGAGAGAGGGGGTGGGACATGCCTGCTGCCTTCAGAGGAAGGGAGAATCTTCCAGTTGCTTTCCATCTCACCACTGCTGTTATCAAGGATGATCATGCACCAGGAGGCAGGATACCTTGCACCCCTGCTCTAAGCTGTGCATGCAGTGCTTCTAGGGGCAGAAATTGATATGCTGCTGAGACATAAAGTGCTCTATTGGATGCAGCATGCAGAAGTCCTTAGGATAAGGAATCTGATTTAATTGAAACATCATTTTTTATCCTGCTGTTTCTATAGGAAGTCAAAAAGACCAAGATGCAAACCCCTTACATGTTGTTACAGATTCTTTTGATTTTTAATCCTACAATTATTTATATAATGGTGAGAAGAGAGAAAAATAATCCTTCAGTGTGTCTGCTGGGGCTCTTCAGACACAGCATGTTCGTAGACACACTCTATATACTTCATATGCTGTATAATTGCAGTGGAGGAAAAAAATCCAGAAAATTGCATATTTAAAGTAAATTAAATTCAGAACCTCTAATATTTCAGGTCATAGAAGGTATGTATACATTTAAATAAGACTGCTGCTTTGGAGACCAAGTAGCTCTGAAGTACATCTACATGTTGGCTCTTGACTCTGTGCAGTTCTATTAGGTAATATTTTAAATATAAAGCCATTTAGTGATGGATGTTCATAAATGAAAAATGCACATTCCCCATAAAATGCTTGTCAAACAGCGGTGCCCACCTATTTTTAGCGCACCAAAAAGAAAAAAAATCACATTAATCCATATTGTTGTGAAACTCCTGATCTGCTCTTGAAAGTCCTTGCTGGGATTTTAAATAATTGGTCTTACAAGGCAGCCTTCTTATTTTATAAGTTCTTATTTTTAAAAAAGTAAAGGAGCTGCAAATGCAGAATAGTTTGAGGGGTTTTAATACCAGCATAAAATTTCTTTGTATGAAGCTGTATGACTGAATAACTGTTAAGAGTTCTTAATTCCCTTAAGGAAAAGTAAGCTTTGGATCAACGAAGATATGTCGATTACAGAGCCAAAATTTCTACAGAGACAGACCAGGCAGAAGGTATTCTCAGTAAGGGACCACTGTTATTAAAAACACTGTCACAGAAAATTAGGCCAAAATGTGATCACACTGAAAGAGACTGCACAGCAAGACACACCCTTTTAAATTAGACTGTCCTGCACTCCATGGAGTTTGCTCTGTGCTGGAGTTTAATCTAATTTGATGCAGCTCTTGCTCTAGTCAATCTTTTGGTTTCCACCCTCTTTTCTCCTATGTTTTGCACGTTATGGAGACCATTTTTAATCACCTCATCCCAAACAAAGCAGACAATGTTGCAAATTCCAAACATTTAAATCTCCCTCACATGAACTGAAGGATATAGTGGCAGCTGTTCATTTTTATCTGTAGTAAATGCTTTCATAAAAAGAAAGAAAAGGATGGGAAAGAAGAAGGCTTTATTTACATGAGCCCCTTAAAATGATTTTTTTCCCCTCTTAAAATGAAGTAGTAAATATGGAAATGAGACACACAGTATCACAGTATCATAAGGTTGGAAAAGACCTCTGAGATCATTGAGTCCAACCTATGACCCAGCACCTACACCTACTCCTACTTGTCAACTACACCATGGCACTAAGAGCCTCATCCAATCTCTCCTTAAACACCTGCAGGGATGGTGACTCCACCACCTCCCCGGGCAGCGCATTCCAATGGCCAATCACCCTCTCAGTGAAGAACTTCTTCCTAATGTCAAGCCTAAACCTCCCCTGGCGAAGCTTGAGACCGTGTCCTCTTGTTCTGTCACCGGTCACCTGAGAGAAGAGCCCCACTCCTGCCTCACTACAGCCTCCCTTCAGGCAGTTGTAGAGGGCAATAAGGTCTCCCCTGAGCCTCCTCTTCTCCAGGCTGAACAACCCCAGCTCCCTCAGTCGCTCCTCACAGGGCTTGTGCTCCAGCCCCTTCCCCATCCTCGTTGCTCTCCTCTGGACGCACTCCAGCATCTCCACATCTTTCTCAAACTGGGGGACCCAGAGACACGAGATGATGAGAAAAATATAAAGGAAACCACCTAGACAAGCAGATCTACTTCCTTAAGAAATATCCTAGGAAAAGCTACGGATACCACAATACACAATCCACTTAATAAGACCTGGCAAAACATTAGAAAATATCCAGTATGGTTGATTGTCATCAATTCATTATTTGTGACATACTCACAAACCTTAGCCAGCGTCGCTGACCTTTGTGCTGGGTACTGCACAACCATCATAAACCAGTTGTTTCTTGTCCCAAGAGATTTTTAAACCCAACTAACAAAGTAGTGCTAGACCAGGAGAAAAAAATGCAGAAGAAGACCTAACTAACTGCAGCTTAAAAGGAAAACAACGCATTCCAAACTGCATCACAAGGCTACGTCCTCTTGGGAATACTGGGTTTGTGTATCTGCCTTTCCTACAGGTACAACACAAGCAAACCCCTGGCAAAATGCAGACCTCCTGGCATTTACATGCCAGACTGGAAAGCAGTAGAATTAGGCCAGGTATCCTGTTGGTGAGCAGAAGGTAAATCTGCTAGACAAACTGCAGGTTCAAGAGAAACCAAAGATAAAATGGTTCCAACATGCTATAATGAACATTTCTTTTCAGTTTCAGAATCCCTGCCTCACCAAGTGGCTTCCTGTAGACAGTTTCACTGTGAAGAGGGGAAACACCTGACAACATTCTTCTTAAGAAAACTGGAAATGAGTGGTCTAGTTGAAACTGGTGTGAAACAAAAGCAACACTCGGAAAACTTCAGTCAACAAGAGGTTGCCCATGGTTTGTCACGGAACATGTCAAGTTAGGTTCTATGCAGATCTGTCCTGCATTTGAGGCTGAAGGATGTTTTCATTTACTGCTTAAGTAACAAATACATGGTTAAACTTTCAGACAATGTAAAAGGGAGTAAAAACTTCAGAGAACAGGATTAGGACTCAAAGAATTCTTGACAAATTATGTAGTTGGTATGAAATGGGACAAGAAAAGTTTTGGTAGAGATGAGTGATAAGTATTCCACTTAAGAAGGCATAGACAACTGCACGCCATTACGGTACCACTACTTATGTGGTAGGCAGTAACTGCAGAAAATAACCTGTCGGATTTCAAACTCAACATGAGTAAAACAAAGAAGAGTTGTAGCTGGAGAAAAACACGTTTCATGCTGAAGCGTATAAGCAGGTGTCCATATACACAAAATACTTTATTCTTCACTGATGAAATCCACGCCCAGTTGAAGATTCCTAGAAAAAAATATGAAAACAACACAGAGAACAAGGAAGAAATCATCAGAGGGGTTGAAAAAAGGTCTATATGAAAATATGGACTTGGCTTTTCTTAGAGAGGACTGAGAGACATGCAATGGCTATATTCAAGTATACTTAGGGCATGTAGAAAATAATCTGGTTGCCACATCCTTGGTCAGCAGATTTTTGTTCCAAAAATAGCAAGCTTAAACTGCGTAATTGAAGATGTAGTTAGACATCAGGGTAAAGCTTTTGTACTCTAGGAGCTGCATCACATATTTTAAAGTCAAGTAGATTTTGCAGGCTGAATCTAGGGTGCACTCTAGGCTGCTTGGGTGCAGGGGAGGTGCTGATCCTTTGCAGTACCGCTTGCTTCTACTGCCAAGAGATGCATCCCCGAGGCCAGCTGCGCACTGCCAGCTGCCGTCTGGCCAGCCCAGGTCCTGTGCACTCAGCCTGGAGAGAGGCAAAGAAAGAACGGTGCTGCGTGTAGGCAGGGAAGCACCTTGAAAGCCTCCATCTCCTGCAGGGCTGGGTAAAATTACCCTTCATTTTATCCGTGACCTTGGTAACTGCAGATGATGTTCTTTATCGCTCCTTAATGTACAGTGGGGTTTTTTTCCATGTCACCGAACAGGTTTTTGATCAGTTTTAGCGAGTCCGACTGGGCAAAATCCCTATCAGATGTGTCACTCCGCTCTGTGAAACTTGTGTGCCTGAGCCTTGCCGTACTGCAATTTTTCTGCACATTTAAATATGCTGAATGCCACTGGGCTGCTTTAGGTCAACATTTTTTTTTGACTTGAGACTGGTTTTGGAAGGCTGAAAAATGTCCAGGGGATACGGTTCACTTGCATTCACAGGCAGGCTCATTGTATTATTAATCAATTTAAAAACCACAAAAGTAGCAAAACCAAAACACTTCTGTATCTTGTCAACTTCATATAGCATTTACAGAGAGAAGCTCGAATGTGCTAGGAAATATCTGGCCAAGTGGCAAGCTTGGGTGTCTTATTAAGGAGGAAACAAGTTTCTTCAAATGCTTAAGAATTTCTGTTGATTTTCTGGTGACTTTCTAGCAAATACCTGTACTACTCTTATTTCAAATGTCTCACACCAGGAAAAGTATATATTGGCTAAAGATGTTTTCAATTTTTAGAGAACGTAGCCTTTTAGACCAAGATTTTTATTAGAAAAGAAACAAAATAGAAATATAAAACCACATTTTTTTTTCTTCTTCTGTAAATAAAATAAAAAGATTTAATGTATTTTTTTCTTATTCATGTAATTTAAAAGAGTAATTAACATCTGGTCTGTGTTTGGAGAAAAGAAATGTGCAGTCCAAAAAAAATAAAGTGGACTTAAATACATAAAAATCCAAAGCTAGCGTAGCACATGTGGAGTAATTGCTCATACACAAGAAAGGTATGAATCAACACCCTTAAATCGGTACATTTGCAAGCTTGGTGTCTGCATCTAAGGCATACCCTTTCTAGACTCTTTCTAGTCAGTGGAAGGAATAAACACATCTGGAGAGAAATCCGTCTGCCCTATGTTAGCATCCTACCTTCAAAATAAATTCCTTTTTATTCCTTATGTTTACTAGTTCTGGAAAAGAGAGCCTGTTTCTTCTATTGGGTATAAAAGGAGTCTGGACAACCACAGGCATCTTGATATCTACGCTGCAGAAATCTGAAATGTTGAAGATGATATCCAGCCAGGACAACACAAGAGACCAAACCCATGCATTCCTCCCCACCAGTTTAGTTAGTTAAGCAATTACACGATAATGACTTCATAGGAATAATGTCAGCTGGATTTTATTTGCACCTGCAGTTGCAAAGTTAAAATAGCCCACTGGAAAAGAAACTGAGCACTGGATTCAGACCTGCAAGCTGCAAAACAAACACTTTGCATTTGATAGCACTCAATGAGCCTCCTAGGCAGAGCAAAGCAACAGACACCACTCAGGGCAAGTGGTTTCCAAATTTTAAAGCCCACCAGGTAAATATTTTGCCTATTCAGTGTCTGCTAGCACAGAGATAATTGCCAGTAGCTGCAATGAGTTGAGGAGTTACAGTAGATAATTCAATGTGCTGTACAAATATACATGTTCTTGTATTATTCATACCATGACATTTGTTGGTTGTCTCAGGAGTAACAAGTGAGGCTCCTATGGTTCATGAATTACTTGAATTATGCATGGTTATGGGTAGGCATTCACCATGTACAAACTGGTTTTGAATCATCCATTTCCTGGGGGCAATATTTCTCATAGTAACTAGCAAACTTTTTAGGTCTTTCAGAACCTACTGTGTATTAGTAATTACTGCTGTAGAAGCCATCCTAGCGTGCGTGCTTTCTGGTAAACGTGGGAGATATTACATGTATATATGTTGGTAGATGGGAATGGCATTTGTATTTATTTGCATTCAAAAAGCTATCTGCTTCGCTTGGAATATAAATTACGACATCAGATTGCTAAACAGCTATCTGCCATCTAATTGTCACTATAAATAGCAGTCCGCAAGAAGGAAGTGGCAGTAGATCTTATTTTCTGCATTGGGGACTGTACAGCCGTTTCCTAGCTAGCAATACTGCTTTGGGAAGATAACCTGTGTTCTCAGCTTTAGGCTTTTGTTTTAAGATATCTGTTTAGTATGTTTGTAGTTGTTCATTTTCAGGAACCATGTTGCCCATCTATCAGGGAAATGTACGTGAAAACCCATTAATACACTATTTGCTGCACAGATATAGCACATTGCACCAAAGAACAAGCCTTTTCTAAAACCACTAATCAAGACCTTTTTTTTCCCTTTTAAAAATATTTTTTTTCCAAATCTCTTCTTACAAAAATAAAAGCTAAAAGGAAACTCAAATGTCGCTTTCTGTTGTTGGACACGAAAAATTTCATGTCACTTCGCTATTCAATTTCAAGTTTTCTTTAATATCTTTAATTAAAGCATTCAAAACACTCTGACACAGGCAGACTGTTCAAGCCTCAGTAGATGGAGATCGTGTTTCTCCCTGGCTTGGGCAGCAGAGTAACCACACCAGGAGCCTCAACACGCCTAAGCATGACACTCCGTAAATTAAGTAAATAGCATTCTCTGCCCCCACCAAAAACTTACTGCAGGTAAATGCGCTATCGGAGAAGCTGGAGATGGGTAAAATACATTAGATCTGTCTCCTTTTCTCCCTGTGAAGACAGAGTTGCTTATTACATCTTATTTTCTAGTGTTCTGTCTAAGTGCCACCTAGAATTTTGAAATACTTCTGCCTTCTGCTTTGGAAAATGAGATGAATAAACGTCACAGTCAGGACGTGTCTCCTGAAGTTCAGCTTTAATTTATTTTGTTTGCAGTTTCACTCTGTATTTCCACACGGAATAACACCTAGTGCACTCGTACTAATTCAGGCTTTGCTTACCCAAATTGCAATGGATGCAGTCAGAGGACACGAGCCCTGTTAGGAAGGAGGCACTGCTAGGGTTTTTTTTATCGTGTTGGTTCATAAGACATGGAAAAGCTTCAAAAATTCATTGTTAGTTTTTCTCTGGGAAGATATTTAAAGGACACAATGATAAGGGAACATACTGCTACCTGTTGCAAACAGTTAAAGAAACTTGCTTTATTTGATAGTCATTGTGATAGGAGGAAAACAAATATCTGTTGCAAGACATTTCTCTAATCTGTGTAAAAGCAAATAACTTGAGGCAATCTCAGGCAAAAATAAAGCCATAGAAGCTCAGCTTCCAGACATTCTTCATATTTCATTTGCAGGCTCTGAATTTTATGATTATAACCTTTGAAAACACTTTTGAACATTCTTCATTTGTTTTTGTTGTTCTTAGTCTCAATAATTGCGATCTGCAAAATTTTCCTCAATTCCTGCTTTGCCAATTTACCGACAAAAAAGGTTTGACACCGCCCAATGGGCGAGACACATCTCTAGAGTGGCAGCCTCCAGTCATTCCAGATTATAGAATCATTCAGGTTGGAATAAAGCTTCAAGACCATCAGTTCCAAGAACATAACACGAACAAGTTCACCACCAAACCATGGCCACAGCACCACATCTACATGTCTTTTAAATACCTTCAGGGATGGTGAGTCGAGCGCTTCCTAGGCAGCCCATTCCAATACTTGATAAACCTTTCAGTGAAGGAATTTTTCCTAATACCCAACTTAAACATTCTTGGAGATTTCACAGCCTCTCTGGGTAACTTGTGCCAATGCTTGGTCACCCTCAAAGCAAAAAAAGAAATATTTCCTGATATTCTGATGGCACCTCCTGTGTTCCAGTGTGTATCCACTGCCTCTTGTTGTGGGCACTGGGCACCACTGAAAACTGCCTTCAGGTGTTTCTATACACTGATAAGAGAAATGAGCTAGTAGAAATGTGCAAAATATTTATGTAGCAAAATGAACAAATGAGAAAAAAGGAATTTGCAATGTCTTCTACAATCTTCACTCCACCCTTTGCACTTTTTTCATCATTTATATATACCTGGAAGGTAAACCGAGTACCTCAGAGCCAACAGCTCTGCCCACTGAAGCTCTGTATTTTCTTTGTATCCTTAAAACTTTGCTAGTTTGATGACATACCAGAGAAGATGCTTGTCCATTAAAAGATATTTTAAGCAACGAATATATTTAAATTCATTTTTCATTTGTATTTTGTTCTCCTAAATTTTTATGGGGCCCGACTACTCAGTTTGCAAAGGTCTCTCTGTAAGTGTTTGATACCCAGTTGACCTGAGCTCTGCAGATACCACCGGAACAGAAATGTTCAGCAATAAATAAGTAATTGTGTATTTTACCAGGATGTGCTTCTGCTGGTTAGTGACTAAGATTTTTTTTTTAATAAGCATTTCTTATTTATAACTTCAGGATTGCATCTCATCTTATTTTTTTTTCAGTTTTTATGACTTTTTAATAACAAGGAAAGATAGAAGTTTTTTTCAAATTCACAATAAGGAGACGCAAACCTAATTCTGAACTTCAATTGTATTTCAAATTATGGAAAAAAATCGCCATGTAAGACACGTCTGTATTCACAGCACAGCTTTGAAAAAAGCCAAACCTAGTAACAAGTGAGAATACAACGGCTCTAGTCCTGAAAACCCTTACTCAACTAACACTTCCACACTTCCTACCCGCAAGCTGGAAAGACTTTGTATAGGAAAACAAGGAAGGTGTCTTCCAAAAGTAGAATTTAAATGCTTCTCTGTTGTAGTTAGCAGCAAACCACAGTAATTCTTCCACTATTCACCACAATAATTATATTAGCCAAGTTTTTCACCAGATACTCATGTAGATGTAATGTGTAATTCTATGGAAGCTCCACTATAATTTACCATGAATTAAAGTTCCTTTATTGCAAAGTGTTATGGGAAAAAAATATTTGTGGACCTTATGTACGATCATATTCTTCTACTGTGAAAGAAGCCGAGCGGAAAAGGACATATTGGAATAGAATTAAGACGCAATGAGCCAATGTAGTTGTATGTGGAGCACACTTAACAGTCTCATGGTGTAAAAAGCAACACATTCAGAGCTGTTGTATTTTCAATGCCTTAATCAAGAAAACACTGAGAGATGCTGGTATTGTGCTTAGGATTGATGGAATCCCTCAGTGCTCTCATTAACTTTAATAAACCGGTGTGAAAGAAAGAATAATAACACTTCATATGTAGACTGCATTGCTCTTTTTATCAAGGATCTCCAAGGCTATTGTGAGCATTCGAGAATTGTGCATCATTGTCCAGCTCTGTGGTATGACTCTCCTCCTCCAAGACCCTTGGGAGAGGGTCTTGCAGGAGCACACCTGGCTCCAGGCATGTGTGTCCCTGCTATCTGAAGCTATACTGGCTGCATGGTGGGCTTCACTTCTTTGCCCGTATTCCTTGAGATGTCGTATTCTGTGATTTCCTAAAGTCCTAATGCTACAAATTAGGCCTCTCTTATTCCATTCCACTTCTATTTTTAAAAATGATGGCATATTGTCTACAGCTTGAACATTTGCACTCTTCTAGGTTTTCAGTAGCACCTTTATTCTGATATTTATTCCCTATTGTTAATTGTATTACAGGTAGATTTAAGCTGCTCAAGCTCTGCTTTGCTTCTTTGGGATAGTTCACTAAAGAAGCCATGCATCCTGAACACTTATTTTAGCAAAAGGCTACTGTCTGTCCTTATTTTTTCTGGATTTTGAGTGACACAGAGACCTCACTAGCCTGTGGCCAGTCTTATCAGATCAGCCAATTAGCAGCTGCTTAGAGTATTTGGCAGTTTCTTCAGCTTTTCTACAGCAATAGCAGTTGCTACTCCAGCATAAAACCTAAATTGTCCACAGCTCTAGGATTTTATTTTGTCTGGTGAAAACTGACCACTTATTTTTCAAATGTACTTCAGTTTCGCAACTACTATTGTGCTACTTTTAAATTCCCTCCTCATTTATTAAGAGTGCAGCTTGCTTCTGGTTTATTCATTTTTGTGAAATGTGGAAGGTGTTAAGTGGTTCCCTTTTCCGCTCCCTTGGGCTGGGAGAATGACTGGGCACTTCTTTTCAACAGAAGGCTTTGCGTGGCCGGGAAACTGCAGATCTGCTGGGAGCTAATTAATCTATCATTTTCTCTCTGCGCGCTCTGTCTGGTCCTTTACTTACTGCTGAAAAAGTTATAGAAAATGAATAGTAGGGAGAAGACTTAAGGACTTCCTTTTTTCTCCCCGAAGCTGTAGGTTTTTGCTTTGCTTTGGCTGGTGAGGATGAGTTAGAGTTGTGTTCAAACCATTATTTAGAAGGAAAACGAACCAACCATGTTTACTGTTAAAGGGAGTAAGACTTCATCTGAGCTGCTGTGGACAAAGAATATTACAAACCCCACCTTGACGTCTTCCCACTGTCCTTTCAAGGTTGCCACATTTCCCTTTAATACCTTTACTAATATGAACTCATTCTGCTCCTTTTCTGCCTCTAGCTTTCCTTATTTGCTCACCTGATTCTTTATCCTTGCTTGACACCTCCTGTCTTTCCAAGTACCACTCAAATGCACATGCTTCTGCCCTTTTTATCTCACTCAGACAAGCTTTACTATTAATTAGCTTTGCCTTCAAGCTCTACTCTTCACAATCCAGTAAACAGAGATGCATCCGACAAAGAGGACAGGAAAGGGTGGGAAGATGGGAGGTCCATCTTCAAGTTTTTCTCCCAGGTCAAATATCTTTCCTCACTTAATCATGCTCTGTAAAGTTCTTTGAAATCATTGGATTAAAAGAGCTGTGCAAGTATATGGTGCAGTTAATTATATTACATTTGTAATCAGGCCACAGAAGAGAAACCCTTGAACCTCAACTACATTGTTCCAGGCATTGCAGTCTGTGGCTGTCTTCCCTTGAATTTTTTCCATGCCAACCAGCAGTAATAGGTTCTCACTGTATCCAAAACTCCTGCAGGCTTTTTCAGCCTGTCCTGGCCAGCAGCCCCTCAACCGTTCCACAAACAAACATAGATTTCTCTCTGTATTTATTTCTTCCTTCTTTTTCATCCCACTGTGCAAGCAATTAGCTATTGAATCCTCAATAAGCCAGTCTAGTCCAGCCCACATGACTATTTTGCTCCTAATCAATTTATTCAGCTCACGTAGAGGGATTTATCATATTTACAATATCACAGCTATTTGTGTAGGAGTTATAAAACGTAAGGAGTAATTTTACAGAAAGAAAATCCAGTTGTAGGGTTTTGCTGGTTTTTTGATCTTCAGTATGTGGGGGTTCATTTCACCATTTGGGCGGGGAAATTGCTATTTCAGTCAGCAGAGTTCAGATTCACCAAGAGGAAGAACAGAAATGCATAATTAAGCAAGCAGCAAATAATTTGGAAAAGTGTAATCAGACTTTTACAAACTGTCTTTTTCCAGAAGCATTTTTTAATCTTTTACCACTCTTCATTAAGCCTTGGAGATGGACTTCATCCTGCACTGTTATCACTTTAGAGTTAATGTATTATCACACATAAAAGACTCCGTGGCTCAGGTCAGAGAGGCACCTGTGCAGCCTGGATATTTGTCCAAGGTGACTTTTAAACATTTCTGCTGCTACAGCCTGAGGTGCCCACAGGGTGTGCAAGCATTTGGGTCTCCACATTTCCTAAGCCCCATGTCCCTTCCTGTAAGTGTTTGGCGAATACTTTTGGATCCAGGCAACTATCCAGCTCTACTTGAGATTTGACAGCTAATCAAAATAATAACTTCCTTGACCTGCAGCGAAAAAGGAGATTAATGCTTTACCAACTACTTCATTTTTGCTATTATTAGGATTCATTGACATAACAGTATTATTAAGAAGCCCAGCTAAAGCTCCTGGATTGAACCTCTCCCCTAGCTTCCCTAAACCCTTATCTTTTTCCCTGATATTTCTGTTTCACAAATTATATGTCTCAGTGTTGAGCACAACATACATGGTATTATCCTAATACAAGACTGTCATATTTTCATAGCGCCATAAAAATAAGGTCTGTTCCCAGACTGTGCAGAAACAACACACGGGTCATGGAAGCGAATAACACATGTAAGGCATTTCAAACTATGTTTTGTCTATGACTTGCAGGGTATGAAAGAGTTAATTTGAGATGAGCTCCTAAGACATGCACACTAAGCTTGATTTCTGCCATGGCTGCCACACACAACCTGCAGCATGGGTTTTTTTTTTTTTTCATTTCCGAGGCAAGAATTCACCTCTTGGAGATCTGAAAGCTGAATGCTTTCCTCAGAGGCACTTTCCCTCTGATTGAAGACTTCTTTCTCTAGACATACATGCATCTTTCAAGTTTCCACCAGTGCCACAGTTAATGCACACATGCCTGAAAGTTTTTAGTTCTTTTACCAATTTCAGCACTTTTTATTCTTCATCTCAATGTTGGGTTCTCCAGAAGGGTAGAACGGATCAGTTCCAGCAATCAGAACAGATGGAAACTGTTATCCAGTATTTACAAGGGTTGAAATCAAATACAAATACAGTCATTATAGATTAAATCCAATCTTGCCAATTCAATAGTGGCCAAATTTGTGTCTCTCGGGGTGAACACTGTAAAACTACATGGTCTGTCATGACAAAGTTCTTTGCTATAACTTTAGCTATTTATGCCACAACAGTTGGACAATGCTTATTGTTAGTTCCCCTTTTAGGAATAAAGCTCATTCGATCCAGTTTAGTGCCTTTCTTCTGGTACTGAGAATGAAATCCTACCAGTACAGGCACACTTGATTGTGCCTTTTCATGTGAGGTTGCTAACCAGTGTTGCAGTGCCCAGGTCGAGCTTCTGAGTACTGGCCAGACTCATCCTGGGGTGGACGTTGCACTTTTGCTGGGAGACATGGGCAGACACTCCAGAAGAGGGGATACCCATCGCCTCTTGCATTTTACCAAGCAACTTGCAAACATGCAGTAAAACAACTTGTCACTCATAAGACCCATTCTTTCATAATTGAAAAGAACTCATCTCAGCAGTTTCGGAGCTCTGTTTTTGATGAATTCAGGTTCAAAGTGAGATCTAAGCCACGTAAAGAGAGAGATGCTCGTAAGTGACCTCTATATCTCTGTGAATGTATTGATTTATAGAAAACCCTTCCGTATGATAAAGTTTTCTTATAGCTTTTTTGCACTCTTCCTCATGCAGCTTGAGGCCACACCTTTGCTTAATACAGAGAGCTGTAGAAAGGTGGAAACAAATCCAAGAACAAAACAAACTGAGGAAGAGAGGCTTCTGAACTGCTGGGAACAGAGAAAATGGTCAGAAGAGAGAAAGAAGCAGGCTCTCAGTAGTAAATTGAGGGATACAGAAAGAAGGGTCAGGGAGGGCACCAATTCTGATAAGCAAAGTTTTTTTGGCTTTCTTCACCTTAAACAAATCCTAGCTCGTATTTAATGAACTAATTATCCTTGCTTAACAGTTGCAGTGCTGCAGCCCAGCCTGGTGTTAGCTGCAGCCTGCTGCATGTTTCCCAGGTTTGTTTGCCCCAGCCCCAGGCTTTGCATTTTGTTGAAATGCCGAAGAGCCCTTTGACCTTCCTGGGTGCATCACAAATACTCAGACTAGGCTGTTCTGCACAAAAGAGAGCTGGTAGGTACAGGGAGCCGAGAGGTACGTGTGCTGGGGACTCTCTGTAGAGCTCCCAGTAAATGGAGCGCTGCAGGTTGCAGGTACCTCCCACAGCGAGACTAAGGCACAAATTGAAGCTTCTGAAATCCATAGTTTTAACATGAAGAGTGGAATATATAGAAAAGAAATTATAAGTCTTAATGAATGGCTGCTTTGAGTCTGGATTATACATTGCTAGCAATATGCTACTGTTTATAGCACGTCATTAGCCAGTAAGAGCTGAGGTGATTGAACTTTTGTGTTAGTTTCAAAAGTGCCACAGTAAAACGTTTTAGTCTTTCTGCTGCAGTAACCACTGGTTGTTACAAATCCCTTCATGAAAGCATTATGGAAAACTGGGGCAGAGTTCTTCACTAGCTAGCCAAGTGCATGCCTGCTGGGGCTTTGTACTGGGAAACACTGAATAATGTTTTTAAAGCTGAAGTACAGTAGAAACTCATTTTACACACATAAGCATGTTGCACAAGACTGATATTCACTGAAGTTCCCTGCTGGTATGTGAAATTCATATGTTTGTAATGCAGAATTTATTCTTCAGGTGTTAAAGTGGGTTCATTCTTGTATCATTTCACCTGTTAGAGTCCTCAAAATCACTTGCCTCTGTAAGCCTATTATTTTATTGAGTGTTCATGTAAAAAGGTCTTATTCAGGGGAGGTTTAGGCTTGACATTAGGAAGAAGTTCTTTACTGAGAGGATGATTTACCATAGGAATGCGCTGCCCGGGGAGGTGGTGGAATCACCATCCCTGGAGGTGTTTAAAGAGAGATTGGATGAGGCTCTTAGTGCCATGGTATAGTTGACAAGTAGGAGTAGGTGTAGGTGTTGGGTCACAGGTTGGGCTTGATGATCTCAAAGGTCTTTTCCAACCTTATGATACTGTGTGATACTGTGATGCTGTATCGTACTTCCCTCTATGGCCTGGTGCACAGAAAATGTGTTCTCTAAGAAAAGGCAGCCCATGTTTAATTCTGCTCTGCTTTACTCAAAGGTATTATTGCAGGCAGAAAACCATCCTGTTTGACACCCCATGACACCCTACTTGGCTGTTGGGTGCACCATCTTTTGCAACACACTGCTGGCATTGGGACCTCTCTAAAGGGATTAAAGATCCTTGCAAAGCAAAAATAGTGAGACCCGATGGGTTTGAGGGGGTATCCCTAAAGCTGGGACCCAATCCATCTGCCAAGTTCAGACGCTTCTGTAGAGACACAGTGGATAAGCTTCTGCCTCTACATTTTGCTTCATTTAAGGAGACAGGAGGTATTAATGACAGCAATTACACATTCTCAGTTAATTTAACATATGACAATATAAGAGAACATAAGTAATTATGTTATCAGAGAAGTTTGTTAATTTTATTCAGTACCTATGAAAATAAGGTACAGTTTAGAAAACTGAAAAATGTAAAAAGCAAGGAATTTGAGGGTTTGTGTCTATTTGACACTCTCGGGCATTCCAGAGTGAGAATTCCTCACTAGCAGCTTTCACAGATGTTGCTGTTGCTCTTCCTTTTTAGTGCTCCGTGCGCTTTTTCTCCTGCTGCCCTGTTAAAAGAGAAAGAAAATGGCAAAATAAATTATTTCTTTTAATAAAGAGAAAGGAACGAGTAAATGGAGCAGCATTCCTGTGTCAAGTTCTAGAGCATCACCGCATTAGCTGCAGAGAGGGCAGGAAGCTGTTCCAGCTTTGAGCATGGTTACCCAAGACATTGTGCTGAACTTACTGATCCAGGAGATCCCTCTGAGCCCTAATACATTTGAGGATCTTAAACATTTATCTGCGTTTTGCATCAAGCTGAAACCATCTCACTGTGCGTCTAACTGAGGTCAGCCTCATGTTAACACAGTGCAGCAAAGAGCTACACGCTTTATTTATTTAGAAAAAAGCAGCAGTTTATAAAAAGTTGTATCATCAGGTCCAGAACTGCAAACTGCATCTCAACAACAACATAAATGGATTCCAAGTCAGAGAATAATAGCCAGCAAGAAATTTAGCAACTTCCTGAAGTACCACCACCACATCTTTCCAAGGACCACATGGAAAATGTCCATCTACCACCTAAACGACACTTGGGTTACTTTCAGCTCCTGACACTGAGGTTGCTCTTGGGGTCCATATCAAGCAGATTCCCTACAGGTGTCTGAGTCTTCTCTCTTCACCTTGGCTCTACAGAGGAGAGAGGGAGGGCAGGAGAGCACGAGGGGCTCAAAATCAAGAGTGACACAGTAAGGTCCTCAGCAGCTACTATATATAGCTATATATTGCAAGCACATAACAGAAATGGACCAGCTTGGAAAGGCGAATGTGGCACTACTTTCACCAGAAAACTTGCCGGCGGTGAAGTGTTGGAGGATTATCACCTAAGTTTTCAGCATGAGTAGATTAAGGGTGTTTTAAGAATCATCTTTGCTATGAGTGGAACAAAATGTTGATCAAGACAAAGATACAGGGGATAACATCATCAGACTGGAAAGATGCTGTTTATGACCCTGCAGCTTGGATGATGCCTCTCTCCTGCTGTCTGGCGTTATTCCTTGCAGTCCTCCTGGCCATGCAAATATGGGAAGCATATGGCACCTAACAGCATCACACCTGAGACCTTCAGCTGAGACCTTCTACTGCCAACTGCCTGCACAGGCAGCCCTTTTGGTGGGCACTGTATCATTTGAAAGGCAGGGCCAGGTTCTTCTCTATTCTTGAGCTTTACAGGTATAATAAGAGCAAGAGGACATGACGTAGAAGAAGTTAAATTAAAAATGCTTACTAGCATACAAATTACTATTCAGAGTATTGTTTGGTGGGTTTATTAAATACTACTTGTCACCAGAATCAGTGTTATTTAAACTCCTTGTGCTGATATCTAGCAAAAAAATCTAATGGATCTTCACTACTGCTGCAAAGGCAGCTGCTCGCACCCCAGAGGCTGGTCGGGGAGTTTCACTCCCATTTATCCCATCAGAAACTCGTGCAGAAATAGCCAAGCTGGCTGTTGCCAGACCGCTTGGGTCCAGGAAAGCTTCCAGTTGTGGCATCACGGAGCTCAGCCTTGGTCAACTTGCTCTGTTGAACTGCATCCTGCTGCGGCTCCGTTCCTGGTGCTATGGTTGGCTCGACTACACCATCACAACACTGCAAATAGCAGCACAGGCGTACTCATCATCCTTGGCAACAAAATCAAGGGTTTGGTGGTTTACCTTCAAGCTGATGTCTTCCATGCTGATGAAACTACAGCCGAGATCTGTGCATGAACAGTGGATGTGTTTTGGCTGGTCTGTTGTGGATTTTCATATTTTTAAAGAGTGCAGTTATAAACGAGAGGCTGAAATACATATACGCTATTCTGTAATAATCTTTTAGCTTTTCGGTGAATAGTTGTAAATCTGATTTTTAGTTGTTTTGATTGATATTTATGAAAACATACTTTATTTTAAGTTAGTTGTTTGTGAAAGCTGCTACTTTTTACATTTCCTTAACAAGCTCTGGACACTGAGTTAGAAAAATTCTCATTACTTTTTCAATACAGGTCTCATGAATATACTGAGATCATATTTTACAGTTAAAGATGTGGTTCTTTGCTTCTGACATTAACGATAATTGCATTACAAATTTGACTATTACAGGAAGTGAGGAGGAATTGGACAAAACCCCATAATTTTTGTTGGGAATGAGGGAACATAAAGAAATTGAGACAGTTCCTTGCTGATAGACAAGGACTATTTGGAAAACCTAGGGTTTAGCTGAAAAAATCTGGATCCCAAATGATGGCGTAACACAATGTTTGAGACATTTCAGACTTTCGAATGAGCAGGAAAATAAGATGTGTTCATTGAAGGGCACACAGTGCGTTCTCCGCTATCCAGGTGTGGTAAGACACATTAGTAGCAAAGCAGTGGTAGTTGTCAATAATTTTCACAATTTCCCCTGAACCCCTCACATCTTGGCAACTGATCGTACGTAGGTAGATGAGACTTTTCTATCACTCCAGCTAAGAGCAAATTTGAGTCAGGATTGCCAAGGAAACTAGTGGCTGATTAACCCATTAGACCTGTCACCTAAGAGACATGTAATATAAAATATGACTTGAGGTTTTTAAACAAATAACTATAATTTCCATTTAATTGATTTGTGACCTTGCACTGCAATTATTCAATGTTAATTTATCGCAGGCTAGAAGAACAGCAATTGCATATAAACTGTTAAGATAGATATGTGCACAGGAGAAAAGACTGTATTTATTACGTTAGCCTCCATTTGCACGATAGCCAGATGAATGCTCTTTCCTTTTCCTGTAATTTAATTATCAAAAGCAACTGAATTCACAAGAAATAATTCTAGAAAGATGTGGAAGTCAGTGCTATGCAAAGCATAAAAATCCCTGTTTTGAAAGCTGTTGTCTTACTCTGGGTTTAGGACTGCTTTTTAATATTTATTGCAAGATCCAGGAGCGTGTTCAGGATTTTACAGAGCAAAGAGGAATAGCAAGTCCCTGCACTGAGCACTATACAAGCCAGGAAAACAATGACAATTATAATGTACAGAAGACCAAATTGTGTTCCTTGCTCCAAACAACAACAGTTCCAGAACAAGATAGGTCAAATCTGTCCTGGATATTCAATCGATGATTTTGGAACTGAGATAAACTTCCTGTTAACCATTCGTCATCAGGGTTGTCTTACTCATCTGACTGTGTCTCTTATGTTGATTATGGTGTATATTAATCACAGCTACTATCACTGTTATTGCCATCTAGAGCGTAACCATCTATATTGCAGTGTTGCATAGAGGCTTGCATAGGAGAGGTATTTTTTTACCGTCGAAACCAAACTATTATAAAATGTAGAGAGCTACTATTTTCTTTATTAGGGTATAGAGGGAGTCCAGCTCCTGCAGAATAAGCAGGAACAGAAAGAGAAGTTGAACAGTGATAGTCTTGAGTTCCTGCTCCTCCAAGTGCAAAGGAGCAGTCAGTGCTGCTTAAGAAAAGCATTATTTACCTCTTGGATAAAAGATAAATCACTGCTCTAGAGTTTGAGTTATGCTGACTTTATTCTTAGATGTTAGGTCACACTTCAGGAATATCCTTCTTTTGGGCATTTTTTCAATGGAAGAACGTGAAATGTGAATAAGAAGCTTCATTTCAAAAGGGTGAAACCAGCCTAAATTCAACTATATAAATCATGTTCCTGACTAATAGGAAACCTTTGAAATTACCTGATAAAGGATTCAGTGTTGCCCTTGGAGTCAGCTGCCACAAGCCCGTAATCTCTTCGCAGTGGGATAGGACTTGGGGAACGGGAATTACAGGATGATCAGGCACTGCCTACACACCACTTTTGGATTTGCTGCCATGATGGCAACTATTGCAGTGTGTGTAATGGTGAGGAGAAGGGCTGTGTAAGAAGTCCTTCATTCAGCTTTCCCCTTTCAGCTCCTCTCAGGAGGTGAGCTGCACAAAAGATTCCCACTTCTTATCTCACCACTGCAAACCCTGACAGAATGTAGCAGAAGTCCTTGCAATTTGCCTCCTGTATTTTACTAAGAGGCAGCCAGGGTTGGTTTTACCCATGCTGGCCAGTAACACCCTGTTTAACTGCAGCTTCTCTGCCTGTATACTGAACGTGATTCCCTGGATTTGGGTTCATAACTTTCACTTGAAGTACCTTGGTTTAGGGTTAAAAGCTCCTGGCACCTTATTAAGCAAGAATTATCTCAGTAATGACAGCAAAAGAAGGCAGGAACATTCAAGCTTGTGTAAGAAGGAACATGAGCTTATGAGGGTGTTCGTGTCACCAGCGTAGGTTACAGCCTGCCTGAAAGAAGCTTTCCAAAAGTGGTCTATAAGCACAACAATGGTCAAGCACTTGACATTTGCAGATCCCGCTATGTTTATATCCAAGGAGATAATAATGGGAGATTTGTGTTTGTGCTAAGGAAACTGCTGCAAGGAACCAAACGTCTGAGCATGGAGCAATTGCAGAGAACGTAGATGCATCTCATCAGAAATATTGGTTTTCTGTAGAATGAGAAACTCCAGCAAACCCAGGGATAAATATAACACAGGTATTCACAGCACAGGGCCTGAAAGAAGGGGGATCAGAGAACGAAGCTCAGTTGTAGTGTCTCATAAATTCTGTAACTTTCTGAAAAAGCAGCTCATCTCTCTCTTCAAGTATTTAAAAAATGCATCCTGCTAACAGTGATGTATAGACCAGAAATAAAACGTCTCAACAGGATGTTTTTTTTAGCACAGAGAAATATATAAGGTGTTAAATATTTCAGTGCAAGTCAGGGAGATCAATGAATGGTTTTATAACAAACATCCATCTAGGAAATTATTAATCAATGATACATGAAAATATAATTGCACCTAAGCAGGACAGATAGCTCAAAAGCAGGACATGCAGTGGACAAAATTAAGTCACAGAATAGCAGTCATGGGTGTAGGAGAGAAATGAAAGTTGCCAAGAGATGGCAAATGGAGGCGATCACAGCATTCATTCAGACAAGACAGGTGAGCAAAGTACAAGGCAGAGAAAAATGTCAGTAGTTCTCCTAATACATTGGTCGCCCTGTATCAGCAGCTGCTGCTACTGATAGGATGCTATCTGTGATATCCATAATCAAAGTTTTATATTTTCAGCTGATTTGCAATATAAGATAGAGCTCTTGTGTAAAATAGAAATGTGCACCCATTAACACTGCTGAGAATATTTTGTGGCAGAGATTTGCAAAGAGAATTGCTGCTGGGCTTCTCATATAGCTGCTGCTGCTGGAGCAGAGCAGTGAATTAATGAATTAATTCCTGGTTTGAAATATTCCCAATGGGATCACTCATAAAACACAGACCTTGTTTGCACAAGGAACAGAAATAGGTAACAATTATCTGCCTTGAGTATCTACACATCACAAAACTGGATGTACCCTGTTCTCTTTGTGCTGCTCTTCACTAGATGAATAATCATATTTTGCTCATATAAGCCCATTTATGATTATTAAGAAATATACAGAGAAAGCACAAGAAGAAGTGGCAGTTTGAAGGAATGTCAAATGGGCTTCAGTGGCTCAGAAAGGGTCAGGCTTTTTCCAACTGTATCAGCTGACTGAATCAGGTGTATTATCTCCCTGGACAAAGCTTGGCTGTCTACGAGGACTAAAAGAAAAGAACTAGAGTTCTTATTTGGAGACCATTAATTTATGTACATTTACATATGCATGTGTATATGCACATATAATCATGCTGTATCCCATTCTCGGAGTTGCAATCAGTCCAGTCCCAGCTGTGCTGGCTAGAAAGCCAATGTAGATCTAGATATGGCCACTAACGGACAAATCATGTGGTCTCATTGCCACGTCCAATTTATGAACACAGGAGGCATTCACAAAACACAATCCCTTTGTTTTTTTCCTTTCAAGAAATAAATATAAAGCAACCTAGAGTTAATGAATGCCTGAGAAATACAACTGTAAATGAGAGTTTGGTGAAGTCGTTCTCTGAATCAAAGTTCTCTCGAGCTAATGCTGCTGCTTAGAGGTTAGTGGTAATGAATGAGTGCAAGTGAACAGGAAATGCAACCGACAGTAAGTCTGGATGTAAATATGCCTGGCTACTCACCTGAATGTGATGCGAGGTGACTGACTGACTGATTCAATATGGTTGAGCATGAATAAAAGAGCATCCTGATTCAGTATGACTGCAAGGATAAAAGATCATGTGTGTAAATGATTATCTCCCTGGCTGTGCAAGTAGAAGATGAGGTGAAACGACAGGAGTAAATGAAGGAAAACAAGAACATCTGAAATGCAGAAAATGCAATGACAAAGAATAGTCCCAGATGGTCCATTTCTGATAATAAATGGAAAATCCAGATGAACAACTGGCTAGAGAAGCTTTACTGAGTGCATGGATTTACCAAGCCCTGTACCTGTCTTATCCCCAAGATACAAGTGAAATCATGACATGAAGAGTAACTGTGAAGAGTTCTCACTATTAACTTGGTTTTGAGAGGACTATCTTAAGTGAGGACTCTCCTGGCTTCTCCAAAGTGACTTTACAGGTATACAGGAAATATGCAAAGGGCCAGCTCTTCCAGGCATCTTTGCAATGTGTCTGGTTAGTGACACAGGAACAGGAACATTATCCTTTTTTGAAGGGGAATGGGAATAGGACACCTCTTTCTGCTAGGCAATTACTAGATTTACAAGCTCATAGATTTATTAATATATATTTAGTTTCAAATTATCTAGCTAATGTAAAGTGACCTTATTCGGGTTTTTTTGCTCTTTCTTGAACAGCCTCCTGTGCATGTGGGTGGAGGACATTAACTATGGTCATAAAATACCACTTCATTAATTTTCATCAATTATTTTGTGCTCTGTTGTCATGAAGAGAATTACAACACAAGGCATAGCAGTGGCAAATAAAATCTTCCAACACAGCTGCCTACCTGAGGAAAGTGCAAAGTGTGGTTCACAAGACGGCTTGTCTACCCAACAGATTTAACACTAGAGTAACTGAAGCACCACAATTCTCAGCAGGCAGTTACTCAAAATAAAAGTAGATTTGTGCTCTGTATGTGGATGTAATGGCATAATTACCTTCAGCCTTATCTACCCTCCCTCCATAGGGTTTTCAACACTACAACTACAATAAAATAAATGCACAAAAATGGGCGGATTTGCGTGTGTACCTTTCCACCACGATATAAAACCAGAGTTAGTAAGCAGATAACTAAGACATCCAACGCTTTTTGTGTCACATAACATGCTCTAAGAGACTTTATCCTCTACTATTTTTTTAACCTGAAAGTTAGGTACTTCTCTTCCAAATGTAAAAATAGTTTATATTTATTTTAATCTAGTTTGGGGTTTTTTGTTTTTTCTGGTTTTTTTTTTCCTGGCAGCAGCACTTCTCAGTATTTTGTAAGACACTGTTTTGGAGTAATAAAACAAGCGATACTGCTATTTTCAGCTCTGAAAGACTAAAAATACTCTTTTCTTATGCGATTGCATTTAAATGCCGTTAGGATGTTCAGAAATTATAGAAATACAGAGATTCACATGAATTTGGGAAATCATCTACTTCTTGTGCATTGCCAACTGAAAGGCAACTGAAAAGCAAGCTACGTGCATAATTTGTTTGCTACTTCACATGGTTGTTTTGCTGAACTGAAAGGAGAAAATCCCACCTGACACAGGCTGCAGCCTTCTCTCAAAAAGAAGAACACTACGAGCAGTAGAAGTTACGTACAGAAAACCGTCTGTTACTGTCACAAATTGACAATCATCATTTGAGGAGAGAACGTTATTCTCATCTCTGGGGCATAAACAGTGTGTTTCTTCTGATGATGTGATTATAAAATTTGTAAAGATAAGCAATCATAAATTTAAAATTATAATACTGTTTGTGATATTAAACAAGAGGCAGCTACTTTGAGTAACTTTGTGGACCTGCTCCAAATGTTAGAAATAGTAACAATAACAATGATTCATGAATAATTTTAAAACCCCTTTATATCAGATTTTTCCCTTAGACTAACTTTCACTCAACACACCAGAGTAAAATAATAATAGAAGAAGACCTAATTCTCTTGCCTTGAGACCACAGGAAAGATGGTAATGTGTTTTTCCAGTTTTTTGACAGTGTTTGCTGTTCCTCTGGAGGGGGACATTCAGACACGGCCCCTTCCTTCTTCTTCAGAGGCATCCAACAGAAAGGGATGTCTTGCCCCCTTGCAAGGGCGAGGACTGAAATCCTTGCACTTCATCACAGGTCCTTATGCTCCTGCAAGCTGCAGATGGTCTTCACAAAGCAGCACTCGGGTTGCACGAGAGCTTCCCTTGTACCAGAGCATGGAAAAAGGCCTCGCTTTTGAGGCTGATATGACAACGTAATATGTCAACGTTTCTCTGTCTGTCTTCCTTTTCAGGTCATGAACATTTTAGTGTATTGTTATAACTGTCCCAGCTCTCAAAACTGCAGCACAGGAGTTTTCTCCCCTCTCTGCCAGGCAGGAGGGATTTCAGGCCCTTCTCGGGGAAGCACACTATGGCACATTTGGTGCTGACCAAGCCTCTGGGAAACTTTGGACATAGTCCTGGACTATTGCATAATAAATTCATGAAAAGCAGTTTGCAAATGGTTAGGAGGCAAGACTCTGAGTAGAACTTACACCGTTTCCAATATAAAGGTGCAGGTTCGGTAGCTAGAAGCACTAGACACAACTTAAGCAACCCACGTGGGGAGCTTTTCCTGGCCTCTACAAACAGAGTTGCCTGGTCCCAGTGAGGACTCTGAAGTTGCTATGCTTCATTCTTTCTACAAATACAGTGGGATCAACCATTCACCACCCCACAAGTCTCTGGAGATGTTTACCTGGGTGTCCTCAGCCTACCATCTTCACTGTGTTCTTGGCTGTGGTTCCCACCATAGGTGGGGCAATCTACAAAAGTTGCTTCATAAAGATTTATGAAGCTTTATAGAGACTTATGTTTGTCCCATAGTGAGTCCTCTGCCTTCTGAGAGACCAATCTCCTCTCTGTTGCAACCCCAGAAAAAGAAGTCAATAGGCAGCTAACCATCGTTCACTTAAAAAAGCCTGCAGAGGTCCCTAAGAGCTGCTCGTAAAAATATAGTAGGAAGCCATTTATACATAGTGAAACATATCAGTTGACTTATTTCAGTCACTAATACTGAAAGTTTCTTACTAATTTATTTTACAGTAGGGTGCAGGTGGATGTATTCCTCCTCCTGCCTGTTACTACTTCCATTCCTTCAGTGAACACTTTGCGTTTGCGGCAGTTGCAGATTAACCTCATGCTGGGGGGGGTTATACCTCTGTTAGAGAGCACAGAAATTCCACAAAGATGTATTGGGGGATGAAGAATAAAAATTCTATAAGTCATAGTTATGTCATGGGGACCAGTTTGTAACTTACATCAACTCCATTATCAAGGAGGACGGCTTTAGGCATATAAATTATTGTGTTGTCACATCTGTGGGTCAGTGAAGGAGACGGAAATACAGGAGCAATAAAATGTAAAAGGTCTTGTTATTTCATGATTGGGTTTTATATTATGATTGTGACAAGTTGCTGTTTAAAAGCCAGGATTTCCTTCCACTTAAGTCAATGGGTCTTTTCTGCTGATTTCAGTTGTATAGATTCTCAACTTGCTCCTCACTTATTTGATGATTTTAGATTTTATGTAATGTCTGTCAGTTGGTGTTTCAGCAAGTTCTTGGTGATCCATCAAAAAAGCCAATAGGGTTTTACCATCTTGTCAGCTATTTTATTAGCTTCCTTTATTTTAGAATATTAAAGTTCATGTATAATATTTTTCCTCTCCCTTTGTTGACAGTAGGGACTCTTGTAACAAACTTTACACAATACCTGTGAATGTGCAGTGCTATTAAATCTCTGTCTGCAGAGAAAGTAACTATGTCACCTTCTCTGGAACTTTTCCCTCTGTCTCTTCTCCTTGATGATTTTACTGGGAAATTAGTTTATGAGGCATTAAGAGACAAAGCAAGTCCTCAGAGATATGAAGGAGGACTGGGACTAGCAATAGGACACTACATTATGTGAGCGTGACTTATCACAGGGATAGCTTTCCTTCACCAGCATCAAGACATGACCAGAATTGTTAAGGCTGTGGATCCATCATCTTAAATCCTGACAAGATCGGTTATGACTAACAGTAATAATCTGTTGATGGCCTTTCCAGTAGATGTTAAATTAAGAGAAAGTAGAGGTTTATCCCACCACTAAAGTTGGAGGGGGACTGGAAGTTGGCCAATGTGATGCCCATCCACAAGAAGGGCCGTAGGGACGACCCAGGTAATTACAGACCGGTCAGCCTGATCTTGATTCCAGGTAAAATTATGGAGCAGATAATCCTGGGTGCAAGGATGGTCTCAAGCTTCATGAGGGGAGGTTTAGGCTTGATAGTAGGAAAAAATTCTTCATTGAAAGGGTGATTGGCCATTGGAATGCTCTGCCTGGGGAGGTGGTGGAGTCACCGTCCCTGGCGGTGTTTAAGAGGAGACTGGATGAGGCACTTAATGCCGGGGTTTAGATGATGAGTTGGTGTTGGTGTTGGGTCATAGGTTGGACTCGATGATCTCAGAGGACTTTTCCAAACTTGTAATACTTTGATACTGTGATGCTGTTAAGTGCATGATGTCTCTTCTTTGAATGTTAGCAACATATGCAAAGAGGTTGTGAAATCACCTTTCAGACGTCCTTGTATATGAGTACAGCAAGAGAAAATTCAGAAAACTTTCCAACATTTCGATTTAAGTTTTGTAAAAGTAGCTTGGTGTGAATGGTATTCAAATACCATCAGTTTCCTCTCTGCTGTGTCTTAGCATTGCTTTGTCAAAAGAAGACTTTCTGAAGCCTCCTTCTTATTCAGCGAAAGTCTTGCGACCAAGCTGACACTTACTGGTGTGTTTCTGAAAAAGCGTACTGAGGGCTATTGCTCCACTTGTTTGTTTGTAACAGCAATTTCTATACCATGAAGTCAGAAGGAGACACAGAGTGAGAACCATGTCCAGGCTGAAATCCAACCAGGTCTCACGATGAGGAGGTTTAGAAGAAGTAGTGCAGAACTGAAGAGTTCAGTCTGACATGTTTTTCCACTGTTTTAATGAATGATAAATTATAACTCATTGAAACCTTTTGTTCTTTCCCACCCTGGGATAAGACAATTTAATGTATGTGAATGATGAGGCATAAAACCAACCCCAGTTTATCTATACCAAATACTCAAGCAAAACATAGCAGAGGTTGCAGGATTAGCACATACGAAATTGCACACTAGGCAGGTTAGACTTTCAGCTGAGAGAAGCTTCAGCAGAGGATTGCTCTCCCCCAGTGACTGTAGAGCCTCTGGAGCCTTTGCTGGAAGCTGTCCTGGGACAAACCCTTTACAGAGTCCTCTGAGCCAATTCTCTGCTCCTTTCTACTCCGTAGAACAGTGAAGTTGCATCTAGGAGACATAGGTGAGTGAGAGGTTTCTCAAATTCTTTGATGCTTAAATGCATAATTTGAGCTGAAATATGTAATTTGAGTATTAATAAATACTTTTTAGTGCCATTCTTTAAGTAGATTATAGAAATTTTTCTCCAAGCCTTCTGGGTCTTGTTGGGTCGTCACTTAGAGAATGTAGATGGTAGCCGTAGCTGTGGTTCACTCAGGGAATAATTAGTAACATTAAGCTTCAAAAAACTGCACTCACCACTTCCACCCCTGCTAGGAGTCAGGGGCTAGACAGGGAAGTCTGCAGAAATTGCCCCTCAGGGAAAATACTGCTCATGAGCAGGAAACTTCATCAAAGGGAAAGATCTCGCAGGAACCTCTCTGTCTGGCAGCTCTTTCAATTTCTCAGGGTGACCTTCAAACATTCTCATGACATGGGGAAATCCCACTGGTGATGGAAGATTTGTTCAGTGATTTTTCCACCTGCTACAAGCGGCTTTCTCAGCAAAGAGGGAGAGCCCTGCTCCCACTGCCCTCACGCTTCTGCGATACCTGTTTTCTGATTTGAACTTCCAGCTGAGGCACAACCTTCCCTGACATTGTGGCCTGAGGGAGGTGCAGCCGCCGCGCTGCCCAGGTGCCAGCTGTTGCCCAGCTGTGCTGCTGCCCTCGGCTTCACCTGTCCTGGGACCTGTCACTCTGCAGAGGAAAAAATCCCAACCTGCTCAGGGGGGCAGACAGCACCTTACATAACAGACACTGCGGGGATAGGCAAGGTGAGTCCCTCTGCATCGTGTTATTGCCGTGATATAGCCTAATGCCAACTGACACTGTTCTGCCAAGGTTAAAGTCATTCTTGAGTCTTTGTTAGGACATCGCTCAAACTTCTTTCCAGTCTGGAACTTTAAAATATAATGAAAGAGAACCCTTACCATTTCATTTACTGCCAATGTATAGTGTTTCATGTCATAAGTAGCTTACTGGGTATGTAAATGTATCCTCTATGTGACTATCTCAACCATAATGTTTTACCGTAAATAGGAGAGTCATGAAAATTGTTTCTAAACATAATGATACTCTGAAACTGGGATGGAATTTGGAAAGGAGGCACTAATCGTTTCAGCTTTATGAAATGAGCACGGCATAGCAGAGGCAGTGATGAGCCACCATGGATGGGGTCTTGCTCTGATGCTGTGGTCAACGGCGTTTCCCCGCTGTTCTGTGGCTCTGAGGCTGGAAGCAGCATCCCAATCCGTATTGAGCAAATCCAGCTGTAAAACTAAAAGTAAATCGTAGGCAGCGTGTCTCCCAGAGGATGTCTGCTACATGGACATAACAACACTTGCAGCTGAGAAAGCCGTTCCCAATGTTTCTCTTTAATGGGAGCAAACTGGTGCTTAACACAAATATTCAGTAGTGTGCCCTCCATTCTGCCTAATCATAGCAAAGCTTCTTTTAACTGTTTTAAATTCAGTGCTTCAGTTCCCTGGATCCAAGAGGTTAAATACTTCAAATCACATTATTGCCCTAAGATTGTGAGGGGCCAGCTCAATGACGATGACTGCAAGTTGAGATATTAAGAATGCAAATTATCAGCCAAGTAACAACTGTTAAGCTGTATTAAAAACTATGTTGTTTCTGCTTAGCAGATGCACAGATAGAAATGATGCTACTGTGAAATCTGGGGGAGGGGGGAGGGTTAACAGAGTTCAAAGTACAGGAAAAGCATTTGGTTTTTTGTCTGTTCACTTGCTGTTTTGAAAACACGCAACAGTATCACCTCAAGAAATCTGCAGTTGAGATCTGGCACCAGGCAATGTCCTTACCAATAAATACAGGATGCTGATGAATGAAGTAAAATATTAAAAGAACCTTTTGTATAATATCAAATCCAACTTATTAGACCAGCTAAATACTTTTCTTCATGCTGCGGGTGGCAATTAAAGGCAAAAACCTCCAGTTGACGACTGCCTGCTAATATCATGTAAATTGCAAAGCTGATAAACCTTATCCAAATAGTTGTCTGTATCACACTGGTTTAATTGTTTCCTTCCATCACGTTACAATTCTAAACTGTATAGAAACTCATTTGCTTTAAAATTGTGAAAGAGACTTCTTCACGAAGTCGACAGCCAGCATGCAATGAACAGTAGTTTGCACATGACTCTTTACTTGTTTTTAAATGGATGCACATTCTGTTTTTCAGGCCTTCTGCCACAATCATAGAAACCTGACAATGACCTCAAATCAAAACATACCAATCAGAATATGTCCACTTCCTCCTCCTGCCTCTGTAATTTATTACCGCTGGAGGTCAGAGAGTTAAATACTCTTTCTGGATTTTTAAGAAAATAGTTGGATGATTTTATGACACCACTTAAATCCCACTCTGACATCACACAGTTTGCAGGGTGAATTATAGTTTAGTTGTCACATGGTATTTCACCTTTGACTCCAATGAAAGCCAAATCATATTCTTCAAAATAAGGAAGGTACCGTTGTGTCTCCACCAGTGTGTCCACCCTGCACTTGATGTGTCAGTGCCAATAGGTTATGGTCAGTGCCCCGTTCCTGCTGCATCAGTATGGTTTTAAACAGCGTAAAAACTGATGAAGGCATTAGTGTCAGCTGGTAAGACTGCATTGTCTTACTGAAACCACTAATGTTACTCTTATACAATTTCTGACATTTTTGTGGCCTAGGAGTAACTTACTGGTGAACTTCATAACTCTAACACAGCCTGCAAACAGAAATCCAACCATATATAAATATAATAAACAGTAACTGAGTTTATAGAGAAATAGTTAATGTTACTCTTGATCCAAGCACCCACCTTGCAGCAAGGAAATGAGACACAGCACCGCATAGCACCGCGAAAGGCTTTGTCAATGCCCAGGGCTTTTAAATGGTTGTTTCTGAACACCATAAGAGAATACTTTGAACTTTGGTATAGAAATTAGTCATACCGGATTACTGCTCATACGCCACCGCTGTATATTATATAGGGCACCTTACGTTAATCGCTGGTCTGAAATCTGCCTTCCTGGTAGGGTGATTCTTCGGTGAATTATTTCCTAATGCACAAACCAATTTGCAAGTTTTGAACATTTTTTTCTCTGGCTATCATCACCGCTGCTTATGACTGCACTTCCAGACAGAAACCTCTCAGAGGTCTGGTGCAGTCCATTACTTTTTGAGACACTTCCTTTGGAATCGGTCCCTGTATGCTGCCACTGTCCAACAAATATCTTTACTTGCTTGGCCCTTAGTGAACTTGGAAGACATTTCTTCCTTGGCTTTTTGAATACCTGGTTCTGTGAGATAAAGCACAATGTAGGTTTTTTGCAGAAGCATCTGGAATGCATCTGTGCAAAGAGGGAGCGTTGACTTGTAGAAGATAGTATTTGTAAAATGATTATTTGCTTTCTTGATTTAATAAAGTTCTACAGAACTCCAGAATCAAGTTAATGCAGCTCTGAAATAACCAGTTATATTTATAACATAAAATAACAACTAATCACAATGCTTTTTATTTGCTGCTTTTCATTTACTGCACCTCCAAGTACTTACTTACAAGTGAGATAAAAATAATTATCCCTGATTTATGAAAGGCACAACTGGCAGACTGAGAAGTAAGACCAATCACCTTCCAAATTTTTTGTGAAGCTTTTATAGACAAACAGAGATCACAAATACCAGCTAAGCAACTGACATCAAACACAGCTCAGAATGCTGCAATCATCTCAAATTTCTAATGTCGTTAATAAGGTATTGTATGTGACATGGGCTTGCTGTACTACATTACTCACAAGGGAAGTCACCAAAAAAAGACACCTCTGCTGTTGTTAAAACTATTTCCCCATTCTTGTCCAAAGCAGGAGGCTGAGGCAGGCAAGCTATCCTGCTATGGAAAATATGTCTGAAGCAAACAATGCCTGCTGGATGCTCTAAGAGTCAGAAGAACAGCTCTTGCCTAAAGAGACTGAAGTGACTCTTGGAATTGTGAGTAGTTTGTTCAGGCAATAACAGATGAGTAACTAGAAGTTCATTACAGGATTGATTGTCTTCCTTCTTTGTGAACTGAATCTGTACCCAAGAGCTCAAGTGTTTATAGGAATGTGTTGTTATGCAATTGCTGACTTTCAGGTAATGTGACTTTGACTATTGAACATAGCCATAATTTGGAGGAAGTTTGATAGGATTAAGGAAGTATCTTTGAAGTCGCTAACCCATGTCTGAGCATGAAAACAACACAATAACTGCATTTCCTGAAACAATATAATATATTTTTCCATATAATATATGTTTCCTGAAACAATATAATATAATATATAGAATGATATCACCACTGTTTCCTACTACAAAAAAACGTTACAATGAGCTCCTCTTACATTTTTTATACAGAAATCCTAATGTGAAATGTTGCTCTTATATTACAGCTGGTTCATACAGGAGTCTTTAAGAATGCTATGTAACAATTCCCATTTATGAGCACAAACAATTATTTTTGTCACATCCTCCAGGTACACAGTGTGTGATAAGCTGTTTAAACCAACCAAGACAGTCTGGCCAATGCACCTTCACCCTGATTGAGAATTTCCTTATTCATCCACTCTTAGGCTTTTCTTCATGAGAAACGACAAGTTGTGCCAAATCTGCCCAGCAGTCTCTGCGTCATAAGAGCACTGTAAGAATTAAAGCTCTATCGTTTTCCAGTTAAAAACAAATATTATCTTTTAAAAAAAATCATGGCTGGGTTTCATTCCCAGAATGGGTTTCAGTCCTGTCACACAGCAGCGCCACTGTCAGGTGTCAGAAAGCTGCCAGGTCGGGTCAATATTTGAACCCAAACTCCTTCAGTGCAGTTATGAATAGAAGTGCAGCCCCAGACTGGAAAAGAAGGCCCTGAAAAACACACATATGAAAGAGTAATTGTTGGTTTTGCTGTGAAGAACACAGGCTTGGAAAAGACATCCTGCGTCATTGTGTCCAGTCCCCTGCTGTCTTAAGCAACCACAACATATAATCCTTTTCATAAATTTATCAAGTTCCATCTTAAACCCAGTTAGTTTTCTTGCTCCCAATGGGAAGGCTGTTCCCAAACCTCACTGTGCTGAGGGTTAGAAATATTCTTCTAATTTCCAGCTTATATTTATTCATGGCCTATTCAGACCTATTTGTTCTTGTGCCAACATTGTTCTGTAGCTTAAATAGCTTCTCTCGCGCTCTCTTGTTTACCATCCCCAATGAACTTATAGAGAGTAGGCTGTCCCTTTGGCCTCTCGCTGACGTGCCATCCTGTTTGTACACTAGCTCTAACCCCCCCAAAAATGCGTGGGCTATTGTTTTAGGAAGGTTAGCTGCAAAGAAAAGCAGCGTTCTGCCTTGCTGTCCGAAATGGGCAAAATCTATCACTGGGTGTCAGGTGATCAACAGAGCCCTCTGGAGCTCAAATTCACAGCTAGGGAAAACAGAAGCACAAAGTCATAATTGACCAGTCCTAATAGACTTAATGTAATAGGGCCAGTTTAACACATTTCCCCAGTTATCCCTTACTACTCCTGAGTCCAAAAGAGCAACGACTGTTAATTACAAAATGGATCTATGGGTCCACAGCGGCTGGGCAGGAAAAAATTAACATCAGTAACTAGGCTAAACAAATATTTTCAGCAGTGTTGATGTGCCCATTGGAGCACAAAAACGCATCTATGCTTCTAGGCATAATGGGAATAATTGTCCTGACAGCCTGTGGCAAGTCCGAGTCAAACATTTCTCCTAGGAAGGCTCCTCTGTATGTGCCTAAATTTGCTTGGCTGCAGCTGTTACCTTCCAGGAGGCAGGTTCTGAGATTTTTTCGACAGCCCACTATTTCGATATCGAAAGGCTAATCATACTCCTTAACATGTGCCAGAGTAATTTAGAGATGTTCTGCCCATCTTGAGTTGCTAGTTTGTGCGGGTTTCACCCTGCTTTCATGATTGGGGTAAGGAGTCTCCTATTATCATGAGATAAATGGCATTTTCTCAATGAGAAAGGTTAAGCAGTGGTCTGCCTTATAAAGGATGTCAAATTCCTTGGTCCATATGTTTATATCATATCATATCATATCATATCGTATCGTATCATATCATATCATTTCTCTTCTGTTCTGCTCTTTTGTATTATGTAGTGGTTTTGGTGGGAGAGTTAAGAACAGTACAGTCTTCTAGGAGGCCTCATAGCTTGAGAACTGATGATCTTATAATTTATTTCTTGCTAGGATGACTATGGTTGCTGTTATTTTCATAAGTGTCTAGCTCTCGGCTTCGCTAAAATATCAGCCTTTTAGTCAAACCACATTGGTCAGAGGACTTTCTGCTTTCCAATATACTCATAAAATTCATCCATATTTTATTTTCAAAATTATCCTTTTGCTAGACATAGATTCATATGTGCTGAATGGAGTGGGGGTGAAGGAAAAAAGAAAAACATTAGACTCCTAAAATTTCTGAAGATCCAGAGTCAAACTCAAGAAAAAAGGGGAGGTTCAAACACCGTCTTACAGAAAGTGCCATGAATTCATTAAAATAAAGGGAGTTACAGCTGCAGGGCAGTTCCTGTTGTAGCACTTAAAAAAACCCCATTTTGAATAGTTGCAAAAACTTGTTCTTGGTTCAAATGCAAAGGTGAAGGTCTTCTCTTATGCACTTTCCTGGAAATCCCTGCTTTGCAAATCACACATAGCAACACTAAGGCCAAAAAGGAGACATGGACCCCTTGGATTGCGTCTATCCAGACTCCGGGTGTAGTGCTACCACACACATGTGAAGGGCTGATGGGGCCCACTGTTATGTATCTCCCATTTCAGCAGTTTCACCAAGTGCCTCCTTCCACACCCAGCGCCGTCACTCATTGACAGGGCATCTCCAGCAGAGTTAGAAGAACAGTTCTCAAGTTGTAGCCATCACCTGCTCATGTTTGGGAGGCAAATCAGTCTGTATGACGCCTCTGTCCCAGGATAACTTTTGGCGCAATCAGCACGTCTGCCACAGAGGCCAATGCTGAAAAAAAGGTACCTGCTCTCGGTATGAGTTCACTGGGAGGGGGAAGATTGACCTAACTCCGCTTCCAGCCAGCTCCTGATATTTCATGGTTTCAGTTGAAACAGATTTGCTGTTGTCCTTGACACGTGATCAGACTCAGCTTCAGTTCATGTACATCTCAGCAAGGCAGATTTGGCAGTGGGAGCTGGTGTGGGGCTTTTCAATATAATTAAGTAGTCTGGGTGCAATGGATGAGACCATTCCCTTGAATCATCTCTCTGTGATTCTGACTTCCTTTCGCAGTGGATTGGAGGGAGGCCAGTGGTTCGTCAGTGTGTCTTGGGCCAGGAAGAACATTAGCAGAGATAGCAGGGATGTATCCACTCTGTTGGAAATTAGTCCCTCAGTGATCAGAGCTGATTTACTTCTTCTCTGGACAGTCTTTCCTGGCTTTGTGGATTAGATGCTGGTAGTGTGGGGAACAACAATGAAAGCATTCGCTAGCTGCATCTGGTGCAGGGGAACCTTTCTAGAGATTATTAGTTTAAGCATCCTAGAGAGACATAATAAAAGGGGAATCATTATTACAGTGTGTGCCTGTTTTAGGGGATCCATTACTGCACTGTCTTGGCGTTATTACATAATTTTAAATGAGAAAAAAAAAAAGCCTTCAGGATAAAGAAGACTCTGAAGACTCTGAGTTCTATGTCACTGCCTAGGTATTCGTTGGGGCCAGAAGCACCCTGGCTGGGCCAGTAGATTCTGAGTAAAATGCAAGCTGCAGAGCTAAATCTTGGGCAACAATAGGAAAGCTGCAAGGGTTGGGTTCAGCATTATCCGCAGCAGAAGTGACTTCCACATCCCAGAGCTCAGCACCAGAGTCACCGTGCTGCTACACAGCTCACACTCGGCCTGCTCTTCCTTAGCTTGGCATCTCTCTGTAGGACAGGGAAGCACCAAAGTGCAGCGGTGTTTTTCACACAGTATCACACAGTATCACAAGGTTGGAAAAGATCTCTGAGATCATCGAGTCCAACCTATGACCCAACACCTACACCTACTCCTACTTGTCAACTACACCACGGCCTCATCCAATCTCTCCTTAAACACCTCCAGGGACGGTGACTCCACCACCTCCCCAGGCAGCGCATTCCAATGGCCAATCACCCTCTCAGGAAGGAACTTCTTCCTAATGTCAAGCCTTAACCTCCCCTGTTGTCCACAACAGATGTAATTTTCCTGCATAGCCCTCCCATCAAGGCTGTATCTGCAGATGCACTGATGTACAAAGATCAAATGGAGATTCCTTAATATTTTACTGCATCCCAAAATCTCAGGGTGCAGTAGTTCCTCCACAAACTACTTGAATGCTTTAGGGTTCAATGCTTGTGACTCTTGTAGCAGGTTGAGATGGCAACAGTTTTCCATAAGGAAACCAGTGGGCTTTAGGAGGTATCCTGCTCTTGAGCTGTAACACATGGAAATTGTCTGATGGATATGGATGTGAATAACTTGGATCTGAGCACAGAGGCTTTTTCCACTACATCTTTCCCTTCTGTGTCATTGACTTGCTCTACAACTTGCATAATACTGTACATATTAGAAGTGGCAGGGATTCAGAATTTTTTAATATGGGAATGTTCTTTCTGAGCCTTTAGTACAGATTTAGTTGTCTAACTTCAACCCTCCAACTTTGTAAATGTCAGCTTTCACTTATTTGTCTCAAAAAAATACTTGGGAAACCCAGTAAATTCAAATCAGTAATATGCCTACCACACATTGCATAAAATGTGCTACTTGCATGCAAATCATTAGTGATTGTGTATTATTTTGTCCATATTAAAATATATTAACATTGAACATATTGTCATAGCTACTGGAGGACGTGAGAGGGCTACACAGGCAAGTTGCCTTTATAAAATACCATGTGTTTGGCATAAAAGTTAACTGAAGCAAACGTTCTGTTTCAGTAGATGTCATGCAAGCACCAGAGTGTGGAGATGACCCTCTCCCACACTAACAGAGTCTTGAAGGGCTGCCATGATGGAAAGCATCCCAATTTCAAAATGCTGAACCGCTTTCATCTCCCTTGCACACTGCAAAGTCCCCTTGAAGTCAGCAGGTGGTTGGTCCTAAAAGAAATGCTGTGGCGAGAGCTGTGTTTTTCTTAGATAAAAGTTACATAGAGAACTCACTCTCTGTCCCTTCCTCTGCTTCCACAAGTATCAGCATCAACAACTATTTGTTATGAGCACACAATAATTTAGAACAGAAGGGACTGACTTGCACGCAGCCCACACACAATCAACGTCGCTCTGTAGCATGAGATGATGTTACCTCTTGCTGTTACGCCTAGAATGGATTTTGTTCTCAGTCTGCACACCAGTGCAAATTTTGCTAGACCATCATTTCAAAGGAAAAATATTACTGAATCAAAACAGTCTGAAGGATTAATAAAATGTCACATGAATGTTCTTCTTAAAACTCTTTATCAGCTTGATTTTCATAATCCATTTTTCTTTTCAACCTGTGGAACATCTGCCTCCAAGATTTAGATGTTCCCAAATCCAAGGCTTCTTTTCTTTTTCCCCAAAACAATCACTTTGTCCCCAAGAGACAGATGAGAAATTTATGCCTGTCTCTGCTTTTGGCATCACTGCCACCTCATGGATTAATAAATTCCGTGTCCTCTAAATCCCCCACATTATGCACCTCTGCTTTGTACGAGTAGCCAAACGTATCAAGATCCATTTTAATGAATGTGAGTCATTGCTCTTATTCAGAAGGCAGGGCTGTTCTGTTTTAAGTAAGCACACCATTAGCTGTGCTAAAAATAAACAGCCACTACCTGCAGGAAAACATATATAGTGAAAGTAAACACTGCTAAGTAAAAAAAAAAAAAAAAAAAAAAAGAAGAAGAAAAAAAGAAAAGGCAGAAAAGACATGACCTGGAATGGTGTTCATGCTGTAGGCAAAGAAAACAAGATGGATTGCACAGGTTATCATCTACAGTACATCTTCTCCAGTGTGTCTAAAAGCAGTGTAAGGCTTGAAGATTATTTTACCATGGAATCTAAATTCCAAACATTCATTGTCAGCATGCATTTTGTCAGTGCTGTAGTAAGAAAAATAAACGGGTGGTTCTTTTCAACACCAGGTTTCTCCTATGTCTTGGTTGGCGTAAAGCGATTATGTCATATATGTTTTGCCGGTGATTTCAGCATTTGGAGATTTGAATATTTCAAGGTCAGCTTGAAGTTGCTTAAATAAAAAGCATGCGTAGCTTAGCCATGTGGTATTTCTATTCCATTATTTTCATGACTCTTAGTGTGGTGCAATGGGAAAGGCTCTGGTTGAGTCTCAGTAACCAAGCTCGTAAATCAGTAAGTCAATCAACAAGTCTGGGGAACAATATGTTCTTCTATTTTAATTTCTTTGTGGGAAATGTGTAAATAGATACTGGCAATGAAGTTGGAATATAATGGGTACTTACAAATTAAGACACCCAATGATTTATCTTCTTTATGTGTGATATAAAAAAGAGGTTATACTTTCTGATCTGTTAAAAGACTATTTTTAAAATAATAAAACATCTTTAGTTTCCAAGGATAAGAATTACTCTCTTCTGTCCAGTTGCCAAAAATGTGGGAAAGGGTAAGAAAATTTACAGACCCTCAGGAGAATATTTCTACATGACTGTATGTTGTCAGAGACCTACGAGCAGCATGTCATGCATCATGGCACCACTCACCATAGGCTCAGCCTGTCCCGGCAATTCCCTCAGTGTAGGACATCTGTGTTTCTTTGTCTGGGTGTTTCCCACTGTAAAAGTGGATGATGAACGCAAGGCTTACTGGTTTCACAGTATCACAGTATCATAAGGTTGGAAAAGAACTTTGAGATCGAGTCCATCGAGTTTTTCAGCGGTTTCTAGAGACTGATCAGTTAATGTTTGTACAGAACTGATAAAGGAAGTCATAAACCATAAAATGTAGAACATTTAGCAGAAGAAAGGAAAAAGAATGAAAATCACTTTGTCCCTATCCCTTTGCTAAGGAGTTTTTACTAGTATTTGACCGACTAAAGTACTATCTGTACAACTGATCCAAACAGCTAATTTAAGCCCCATTTACTGAAGTCCTGTTAAACAAAACAAACAAAATGTATTGTATGTTGAAAATCCATTATGGAAAGAAACAGAAGTCATTTATAAAGTTACATCACCCGTTCCAGGAAAATAATGCAGAACTTGTGTTTTAGGAAGCCAAACACCAACCCTACATCAAAGAGGCAACTAAATATTTACTACAAACAGCTGACAAATGGCAATTCATGGTTCAAAAATGTCCACGAAACTGTTTGCCAACCTATTTTAAATAATTTTATTACTTTTTTGCTGTTGTTAAAAAGGGCCATATTTCTGGATAGCTTACAAATGGGAGGAAAAAATAAATAACATTTGAGAAACCAATTGCTTGCTAACAGTAGTCTGTCCTGCCCTGAAGACCTGATTTATCAGGTGTATTTGGACAGGCAGACCATAAATGGACATTTCAAAAGCTTCTAAATATCTAAAGGGGGTTCCTATGAATTTTTTAAATCTAATTTCTGCCTATCCAAATGTTGGCACGCAAAAATGCATTTAAAAGCTGACCCCGTGCTTTTGCAACATAAAAGGCATTATCTGAAGGCTCATCTCCACCCCAAGTGGCAGCTCCTATTAGTGTCCCTCAGATGAGGCCAACAAGAGGAAGCCAACACAACAAAGCAGCCCAGCAACACACATTCAGTTGCACTGTTTCAGGCTGCTCCTACCTTTATCACTTGAACACCATTAGCTTGAGCGTTACCTTCTGCCTTCAACATGTTTGCTCAAACTTCAGGCTTAACTTAACACTAAACGTGACCTAAATTGTGCAGAACCAAGGATCTGGAGAGCAATGATGAGGTAGCACCCCAGACTGGACTGAGGAACCTACAAGCGAAAAGCATTCATCAGATACATCTTCAAGAATGATTTAGCACTTGGGTTTTGATCTGAAACTTGGAATCCATCCTTCTACTTCTCTAAAGATGCATGACATTTCTAAAAATATAATTCCTGATGAACCTCAGTATGTCCTGTGTTCAGTCACAGGTGTAAAGGCTTACTGTTGGATTTTTGAACCGAAGAGATTCCTTTCCCTTTTCAAAATTAAGGACGCCAAAAGTCTTGATGATCACTTGAAAACTAGTTAAACAAATGTAGAATTCAGTCCTACTCTAAACTGCAGCAGGAAAATTTTTACCTGAGAAAAACATTATGAAACAACATATATCCCATATATCCCAACTGCTCACTTGTCCCCATGAAATAAACAACAGCAAAACTAATTTGGAGTGGCATCTAAGAACCAGGCATGGAGAACTGCAGAAAGAGATATTCCGTAAAAAACAGAATAGCTTTCAGCTTCCCTTGGGAGTGCAGTGATTAATTGAAACTCAAAAGGAAGAGACTTTAAGAAAAAAATCTAACAAAATGCAAACAAAAAAAATACCGTAAGCAACACATTGCAGAAAATTTTGCTTGACTCTGAACTTTCCTGATGATAATGCAGAAAAAAACCCCAATAAATTAATTTAAAACAGCTTCTTTCATGAGTTACTCTGATTTTCTTAGCTTCTGAGTTTTCCAGGTATTTATCTTGAATATTCCTACATAAAATGTTATTAGGCTTGGAATAAACTTTATATAAACTTTACATAAACTTTATATACATATATATTTGTCTATGAAGTGCTTTATATATAAGCATTATGAAAAAAAATACAGCATCCACCACATTGTGGGTGTTAATATCATCTAAACAGCTGGTTTTCCTGGCAAAAATAAAACCCGGTCCTTTTTCTTTCTTTATTGCAATGACTCAAAAACTTAAACCTAAAAATATATCAATGCACCTGAATTTAAAAATGAACTTACTACCGATATTTTCGGTACTCTGGCAAACACTCCTTCCACCAAATTAGTTATCTGGAGTTTTCCTATATTACAAACGCATGGAAAAAACCAAATTATGTAGATTATATCGAAAGCATAGCTGTATTATCAGCATCGCAGCACTTGGTCAGCTATTTCATCACATTTTTCAGAGCAACAAAGCCTTAGAACTCCAAAAGCAGGCAGCTGCACAAAGTATCTCCTTGCACCGAAATGACTTTCTGGCTGCTTTGTCAACAAAGTGGCTCCCCCTATGCGAAACGTGCTTGCCCTTGAAAGAGCTGCAAGACACGTTCTGCACCATAAATATGATCAATGGGGAGTGGGACAGATTTACTGCTTCTCAATCCTGCTCCAATCTCTGCCTATGATATCATCAATGCTCTCTCTTGCAAAAATTCTGCAGCACAACAGTGCAGGCCTGGAAATGCTTTCTTTTGCTCTCTGGCAATCAAGGGGAAGGCTCCTTAGTGTGCTCAAGAAAGGAATTGGAGACCACGTACAGTGTGAGTGCCATGGGAGTCTCCACATGAGCTAATCGTGGGCTCACGCCAGAGCATACCCAGCTGTCACCATGGCTTTGTCAAGACCTCGGGACAACACAGTGACATTGTAGATGTCTCAGCTTGATGAGAGGGAGCACCATGCACTGTGCACATCAACGTGCACTTGTGTGCCAGTGGTGCAGGACTTGGTAGTTAGAGAAAAACCCACAGAATTTTGATTTCCTTTCTTTATCCTGTGCTTCCTGGATTAACTTAGGCATTGTTGATTCCTGCTCTGAAACTTGTATTTGCTAGTGGGCTCCTTCTTCTCATTAGCAATCGGAGCTGTTGTGCTGTCTGGAATCAATTAATGTAAACCCACTATTTTTATTAAAGTAGTTTCCTTATTGCAGTTTATGCTGTGATTAAGGCTTTCGAAGGTCAGCCTGAGCTTATCAATGGGAAGGTGTATCGGGTGCTGCAGAATTACACTGAGAAGCCCTTTAACAACTGCTTTCTAAGCTGGGTAGAGAATGAGAGAATGCCAGTATGAAACATCTTGGAACAGAATATGAGCAGGATGCTGAAGTCCGAATTATCCAACAAAACTCCATCTGCCTAAACAGAAATCAAGCCTCAAAGATTTCCACGTCATGAATGATATTTGAAATCATTACGCTGGATTAAATTTCAAACTTTTACAGATTAACCTTTTTCTACTTTATTATTGTTATTTTATTTCTTGGACTATACCAGAGGGTCTTTAGATCCTAAATAAAACAAATTTGAATGGCTACTTACCAATAAAACCAAAAAGTCTTGGTGACATTTTTCATAGATTTGTTTCCTCATATCCACTCACCCATCTTCCTGCTGCAGATATTCCCCGTTGAGGAGGACAGCTGGCCAGCTGGTCAGAAATCAGACCCTGACCTCTGATGCTGGAAGGCATCCCAAGCAAAGTAAACAATGTCCAAAAGTTTGTGTTGAGTGCTTCTTAGTATAAGAAGTTCACATATGTTTCTTATGTGTAGTGCAGAAAGTCCATCCTAGTGTCTGTGCTGAAGTCTGACAGAAGTCCTTTGAAGAAAATTAAAAAAGAGGGGGGGAAATGGCATATTTTCTGAATATAGGTTATGAAATAATTATAGACTTCAAATGAAACTATTCCTCTTTCAATGGTAAATCAAAATGGATAGGTAGATATTTTTCCAGACAGAAGTGTAAGAAGAGCGATGAAGCCTGGCAGGATGAGTAGTAACCAGCGCTGTGTTCGGCAGTGCTTGTTTTTGAGTTCACCCAGTCAGTAGCTGAGAGAGGAGCAGTTCTGAAAAGGGATAGCCAGAAACAAACGTATAAAACCTTGGCAGATCTATGCTAATAAATTAAAACGGAAGCTTAAAAAAGCATATGATTCCCTTCATCAGGCTATGTCATATTTATCCTGAAGTGCAACGTCAATTTTCTTTCTTTTTTTTAACTTATATAGGCTAATTCTAATAGATTAGTCATATGAGGAAGAAAAATCTTCCAGAAGAAACTTTTAAGGCCAAATTGTAGCTGTCAGCTACTGTGCCTGTTTTCCAATGCTTAGACCTTGTAGGGAGTGAAGCCTCTTTAACCTCTTTCAGACTATGTCCCCAAACCAACGATCACACCTCAGAAAGTACTGATCTCCTGACTGCTGGCCTTATACTGGTTGCTTCCTGACTTTGACCAATACACATGTGGGAAAAGCAGAATAGGTGGTTTTAGTTCAGCAAGGAATCACAAGTTTTCCCACATATTTGGGGTTTTTTTTATAAAAAAATCTGTGTGTATTTCATTACCACTTCAGGATGTCAGCTCTGAACTCCAGTTTTTGGTATTATTAGAAATTAATTGACCAACCTGATGATAGACTGTTTCCTCACTATATCATATGTCTTAGTAGCAATAATAATAATGATAACAAAAATCATAGTAACGCAATTGTCAGATAAATGGTTACTTTGTGAATTGATCTCTTGGTAAACCTTGCTCTTCTTATTGTCCATTATTTGACAACTAATGGCCTTGAAGTTATAACTGTACATTTGTTCTTCATTGTTAACATCTGATCTCACTAGTCATAATGACTTTATTGAAAATATTTGAATCGCAAAATCAATTTGCTTCTCTTAGGTAAGGGGTTCATTTAATTAAAGTCAGCATTTAATAAGGAAGAAGCATTGACACATTATGTAGCAGCTATCTGTTTCGTAATTGCATTAAACAGCATGCCTTCATCTGTACACTTCCCTGAGGTTAAAAAAACCCAAACAGTGTTGCATTAAAATGGTTATACTTGTGATTGCTTCACTTCATCATCTGAATAGTTGTATACATTAACCAAAACCAACATTAGCATGAAGAGCAAGCCTAGATATAAATCACCAAGAGGAAGCGTATCTGTAAATGTGTCGAGGGCCCAGACAACCATGGTCATGTAATTCCTTCATTTACATAGACACGTGTTAACAACAAAGTATCAGGTTTTCTACTGGAAACACCTCTGTGAAGACAGTTGGACTTGGTTGACAGTAGACTAAAGTATATTCTGGAAGCAGTTATCAAACAAAAATATGTCAAGAAGTTGTTTTCAAATTGACTCAAGGACCTAAAAGAGTAGCCCAGACAAACTAAGGGAAAGAGAGGACAGAGCCTGGATGAACCACGCTGCAAGATTCTCATTAAAAACAAAATACCATTGAAGGTTATTGAAACTAGGTTAAAGAAAAGAGCAATGATTCCTCGTAAAGCGGCAAGCAGTGCCCTGAGCATGCCGTGCTCTTGGCTTGTGATCTCAGCAGCCTCTGACTCCAGCCTGGTATTTCATAAAGGTGAC